>CM071862.1:2754260-2837038 GCA_036759665.1 Gynandropsis gynandra
GAAAAAATTCAAGTTATTCGAATAATATATACAACTTACCATTAGTGGGATCATGAAACCACCACAATACCATTTTGGCTTCGGCGAATCCCCGCTAACGTGCTTGCGGCAAGTATCCACAATCTTCTCGAATGTGTAACGCCCCCATGGAAAGCGTTCACAAAATTCCAAGTCATCAACCATGTCAATGAGATCATGGATGATAGAGTTGTCTGATGAAGTCTGGTGAGCCATAACTTGCGCCAAAACCAACAAAGTTGCCAACCTCTTCCGGTCCTCGTCATTCTCCGTCTTCACAAGTTTTCCAATGATTTGTGCAGGGGTCACCTTTCCACGGTCGAAATTCTTCCGCCTGAATGTATCACCCCTTTTGGACTCCCATCCTTTGGGATATGGTCCGCAATTCAATTCGGAAATTAGTGCATGCTCCACTATAGAGTACCGGATGGGAACACCGTTTAAGACGAACCACAACTTCTTCTTGTCTCGTACAATCACGGAGTGATTTAGGAGGATAGACAGTTGAACCTTAGTCAATGTGGAGTCACATTGGAAATGAAATAAATGCTTAAATTGTGATTCCTTGTAGAAGTAATGCAACTCGTATTCATCTAAGATTCCTCTCAGCTTCGTTATTGTCTCGTGAGGACAACACTTGGTGGTGATCGTTGGCATTCTGTCCATGTGCTTGATTTCATACACAAACTTCGGCTTTGGCGCCACCTGCTAAATGACCAATTAATTAAGAATGCATTATACTTCTACCGACTCAACCGACCCATGCGACTCAACCGACCCATACGACTCAACCGACCCTTGCGACTCAACCGACCCATGCGACTAAACTGACCCATGCGACCCAAACCGACTAACTCAGACTACCGACTCAAACGACCCTTAGACCCCCGGCGACGCTCAAGCGACGATTGCGACCCAAACCGACTCACTGAGACAACCGACTCAAACGACCCTTAGACTCCCTGCGACGCTCAAGCGACCATTGCGACCCAAAACGACTCACTGAAACTCAACAGACTCACTGACACTCACACCCATTTCAAATCAATAAACCATTCTGGGACTCGACAGCCTGCAAAACCCTAGAAATCGATGCTCAACCGACCATCGCAACCCAAACCGACTCACTGAGACAACCGACTCTTGCGACTCAACCGACTCACTAAGACTCAACCGACTCATTGACAGCCTGCAAAACCCTAGAAATCGATCTACTTACACTTATTGACGCCATTGAAGATTGACTCGTGCTCTCTTTCCACTACTGCTGATTCTAGCCATTTCCTTCTTGCCAACTTCGAATCGATCCCTCTCAAGTTCGAAATCACTTGTTCTTTCTTACTTTTGACACGGTTTGATAGTTTTTCACGTCGAAAAACTACAGAATGCGGGTTTTTTCACGTTCAAAAATTAAGGGTAAATTTGTCTTTTCTCCAGTTTTTTTTCGATTAAATAATTATTTTAGGGAAGGGTATTTTTAAAGCGTTTTAGCCCTACGAGAGTATATCTGATATTTCGCCGTGAGAATTGAGAGATTTTACAACTTTTTATATATAGATTTATTAATTTACTAATTTTGTTATGTATTTACATATATATTAACTAAAATATCCTCTAAATTAATATAAATATTTTGTATTTCTTTAAAATATTAATATTACTATATGATTCATTTAAATTAATTTATGAATGGTAATTAATGTAGAATAAAAAACAAAAAAATACTTTAATGATGTGGAAACTTGAAAAAAGAGAATGCATAAAAATCAATATTTGCAAATAATTATTTTGTTCAAGTTTAATAATTTACTAAATTTTATTTCAAATGAATATACAAACATTTTATGTGTTTTTATTTACTAATTTACTGTTTTTTTTATTTATTTACTTATATATTAACTAAAATATCATGTAAATTAATATAAATATTTTGTGTTTCTTTAAAATATTAATATTGGTAATATATAATTTATTTATTTCAAATAAATATATTTATGAATGGTAACTTATGATTATTTGTCTATATCTTATTTATTTATCTAATTGTTTTTAAAATATTAATATTACTAATATATAGTTTATTTAAAGTAATTTATGAATGGTAATTAATGTAGAATAAAAAACAAAAAAAATACTTTAATGATATGGAAACTTGAAAAAAGAGAGACCATAAAAATCAATTTGTTAATAATTATTTTGTTCAAGTTTAATAATTTACTAAATTTTATTACAAATGAATATATAAAATTTTTTTTTATTTATTCATTAATTTACAGATTTTTTATTTATTTACATATATATTAACTAAAATATCCTCTAAATTAGTATAAATATTTTGTGTTTCTTTAAAATATTAATATTAATAATATATAATTCCTTTATTTCAAATAAATATATTTATGAATAGTAATTTATGATTATTTATCTATATTTTATTTATTTATCTCATTTCATTAGTTTCTAACAGTTTTCAATTATTGTATAACCCAAATTCTTTTTAATTTGTATTCAAAGTTTTATAATAATAGGATGATGAGGTGATAGTGTGAGAATGTTGCCCAGTATGAAAAGGTGATAAGTAGAACTAGGGGAAGAATTTTCTTTGGCTCGGTAATGGCTTTCTTCAGGATTTGGCCCGAACTGTTCGGCAGATTCCAACGCCTTATGCACCCGTTCGCCACTTTGTTCTCAACTCTTCCCACCTCCTGGGCGAGACAAACTACCTTGAGCTAGGAGCCTCTCGCATCTGAGCGCCTTTTTCCCGCGACAATATATGGACACTAAGGTTAGTGCCATAGGGCGAAGCGGGACATGTTCCACCTCACGTCTAACCAGCGTCAGGTCGAACGAGCCGCCTAGCTCTTGTTTGAAGACCGGAATATTAGCAAGATGGTTAGGATGGCCTCTTCGGAATATTAAGCCCCGTAGGAATACTAGCAAATCCAATGTGACATGTATTTTAGGGCAAGGAAGGGCTATCTTTACTCTTTAGTTTGAGGGCCTTTTCCGCGTAGGCAGATTAGCAATCCATAGTCTTACTAAAATAGTCTTTGACTTTTCTTTCCTCCTCCTCGAGGATGATGAATCCGGGGAGGGGGAAAAGATGAGGCTATCTGGTAGCCCTTACCCTTTCTCTTGAATGAAGAGAACAAAGGCTCTTCAATTGTGGCTGGACACGGGAAAAGGCATATTCATTTCGGATTTACCAAAGAAGTAATTGCCATGGTGATTTTAGCCCTTTCCCGAAACCATTCTTCACGTTTAGTTTTATAGAAATACCGGAAGCTTCGCTCCTTGGAGACTCCCGAGAGCCAGAAGTATTGAAGGAATGGCCCGTTCCTTACTATCAACTTCACTACATATGGTGGTTGTACTACCCTCCATTTTCTTTAATATATGAGCCTGTGTTATAACTGTTCTTTGGAGAAGTGCCAACAATGTAGAGAGCCTCACAATCGAGGTCTCATTAATATTGTTGAAGGAAACCCCTAAGACGTAACAGAAAACTAACAATCGATGGACTGGAAGGGAGAAGAGCAAAGAGAACTCAATCTAGAATTTCCACTCCTTCTAAAACCCCAACCCCAAGTACGACATTAACAATTGGCCCATTTTTTCATATTTATTTCCTACTTTATTAATCATATTTAATACATAAGTTGAATAAGCCCATTTTATATACAAAATAAAATATAAAATAAAGGTAAAGAATAAAGGTAAAGTAAGAAAGAATGAATCAAAATAAAGGAAATTTTTTACGAATGGGCTTTTGAATGATGAAAACCAATAGCTATTTTGGTTCATATAAAACAGGGTTCAGCCCCATTGGGTATTGGTACTTATAAGATATAGAATAGATCCGCTTCCCTTTTTTCCTATGAATCAATTGTTTGATTATTACTAAAAAAGAACAAATAATATTTTCCCATTGAGGCCGAACCTAAACCTGCACTCGAGAGATAGTTGTCCATACATTGATAAGGGATGTATGGATTCTCGAGAAGAGAGGAGTCGTGGTGGTCCCCTCCGGACCGCCCGGATCCCACGAGTGAATAGAAAGTTGGATCTACATTGGATCTCACCGTGCCTGATGCGGGAAATCCTTGCTTGACTTGTTGATCATCTATCATTACTGGCGAAGCAAGCATACCGATAATCAACTCGCTTGAGAGAACAATTCGATAAGGAAGACCCCAAGCCAGCCAGCCCAAGCAAGAAAGAGGAACTCATATTGCCATATTGCCCCTTCTCAGTCAGACTAGTTCTCAACAAGTCAAGCAAGGATTTCCCGCATCAGGCACTAATATACCACTTCCGTGAGTCATAGTTCCGTCTCTCAAGTTCTTAGTAGGGGTACGCGATCATAACGGAGAAGTCGAGACCTAACAAAAGAAGTAAACCTGAAGTCTCGCGAAAGACTAGGCCGCATTCCATGTTGATTAGGGGTTCGTTACCATCTCTCACGTGAGTTGTCTACTTTTTCTTTTGGTTCGATCGACAAGTAGCGGCAGAACTATAGGACCCGAGGCATCTTCTTACCACCTGAGACCCTAAATCGATGAAAGCTCTTACTCTTTAAGTACCTGATAAGAAAGTCTGATTATTGGCTAACAGTAAGAAGCTTGAGAGAAGATCAAGTATGCACTGGAAGGCTGTTTAAAGACGATTATATCATATGATCGGGGAATGAACTTCCTAAGAGTCAGATTAGACTTGACTTACCAGATCATTTGCATCGCTGACTACCATAGACCGTCAATTCAATAGGATAGTATCTCCCGCACAGAAGACGCGTTACGTAAGTTGATATAAATCAACTCGGGTAGGTCTAAAAGAAGCCTCACTTCGAGGAAGGAATGATACATCAATCCACTTGAATTCGAGACGAAAAGAGTGATTTTTGAAAGTCTCGGGCTATAGGGACGAAGGACTGCAATTTCATATCATCAAAATAACAAACGCCTGCTTCCTAGTTCTTCCGGAAAGACCGCCTGTCTTTTTCCAGCCTCTCTTGGCTAATGTGTATGATGCATCACATTTTTCTTTCCTGAGTCCCATTCCCCTATCTTTCTTTACTTTCTTTCTATAATTACTTGATTTTTTTAAGGGAAGTGAAATTATTCAACGGCTTTCGATCTTCTTTCCCCCATATAGGCAGCTCGCTTAAAATGCACCTCACCCCTTCGACGCTGACCAAGAGCCGAATCCTAGAGTGACTCACGTCGGCGACAGCTTGCGTCGCCAAAGTGAGTCACTCGAACTAGATTCGTCTTGGATCTTGATCAGCGTCGAAGGGGTGAGGTGCATTTTTTTATCCCCACTTGTTTGCAGTAGAATGAGAATGTAGGTACAGTACAGGGGAAGGAGGAATCATAACAAGTTATGTCGGAAGTCAGTATGAGAATGTACAAGAAGGTAGCACGTCGTGGGAGATCAGCGGCATTGGTAAGCATTCCGGTCTTAAGCCAATCAGTCCAAGTAGGCAGAAAGCATAGGGGCATCAGTGTGATTGATTCCCCCTTACTCTCTCCCTATCAGTGTCTGATAACATTTGAGAATATGAAGGTGATGAATTTGCCAGTGCTTCAACAACCAAGAAGACAAAGAAAAGATAAAGGAATAAAGAAAAAGAATAAAAAAGTAGTAATGAGCTAGATGATTACGGCAAAGGATATCGAATGATCGATTCACCATTGAGAGCATTAATCCAAATCCAAAAAGGATTGCTCCTAACTTTGGCGAAGAAAGCCCCAACTCCATCTTCAATTGTGGCTGGACACGGGAAAAGGCATATTCATTTCGGATTTACCAAAGAAGTAATTTCCATGGTGATTTTAGCCCTTTCCCGAAACCATTCTTCACGTTTAGTTTTATAGAAATACCGGAAGCTTCGCTCCTTAGCAGGGGTGGATAAGGGGGTGTACCATTCAATGCCAGCTCTAGGGTTTGTTCATACCGGTTCTTTCTTCTGTGAAAGAATCTCTCCTCCCCCTTGGATGATCCACATCTCAGGGTCAGGCGCTGATGAGCACATTGAACTATCCATGTGGCTAAGAGCCCTCACAGCCCAGGCACAACGACGCAATTAACAGTGGTGCGCTCTACCACTGAGCTAATAGCCCGTCGTGCGGGCCACCTCACCCCTTCGACGCTGACCAAGATCCAAGACGAATCTAGTTCGAGTGACTCACTTTGGCGACACAAGTTGTCGCCGACGTGAGTCACTCTAGGATTCGGCTCTTGGTCATCGTCGAAGGGGTGAGGTGCATTTTTACTTCTCTCTCATTCAATATTATTTAAAGATACGAAAGAGTAAAAATTCGAAAGCTCTTCTTTGTGGTTAAATGCTAAAAAATCAAGTCATCTCATTCGTCTTTATGTTGTGTTGATCATTACAGGCCTCTTGAATCTTCTAAAATTACCTATCTCCTTTGACTTTCTCAATAATTAAGCCTTTAACCTTTGTTGAGAGATTTTACAACTTTTTATACATAGATTCATTAATTTCCTAATTTTTGTATTTATTTACATATATAATAACTAAAATATTCTCTAAATTAATATAAATATTTTTGTTTCTTTAAAATATTAATATTACTAATATATAATTCACTTAAAGTAATTTATGAATGATAATTAATGTAGAATAAAAAAAACAAAAAAATACTTTAATGATATGGAAACTTGAAAAAAGAGAGACCATAAAAATCAATTTGTTAATAATTATTTTGTTCAAGTTTAATAATTTACTAAATTTTATTACAAATGAATATATAAACATTTTTTGTTTTATTTATTAATTAATTTATAGATTTTTTTATTTATTTACATATATATTAAGTAAAATATCCTCTAAATTAGTATAAATATTTTGTGTTTCTTTAAAATATTAATATTAATAATATATAATTCCTTTATTTCAAATAAATATATTTATGAATGGTAATTTATGATTATTTATCTATATATTATTTATTTATCTCATTTCATTAGTTTCTAATAGTTTTCAATTCTTTTATAACCCAAATTATTTTTAATTTGTATTCAAAGTTTTATAATAATATTAGGATGATGAGGTGATAGTGTGAGAATTGAGAGATTTTACAACTTTTTATGTATAGATTTACTGATTTTTTTTATTTATTTACATATATATTAACTAAAATATCCTCTAAATTAATATAAATATTTTGTGTTTATTTAAAATATTAATATTACTAATATATAATTCATTTAAAGTAATTTATGAATGGTAATTAATGTAGAATATGTGGAAGCTTGAAAAAAGAGAATGCATAAAAATCAATTTGTTAATAATTATTTTGTTCAAGTTTAATAATTTACTAAATTTTATTACAAATGAATATATAAACATTTTTTGTTTTATTTATTCATTAATTTACAGCTTTTTTTAATTATTTACATATATATTAACTAAAATATCCTCTAAATAAGAAGAAGAAGAAGAAGAAGAAGAAGAAGAAGAAGAAGAAGAAGAAGAAGAAGAAGAAGAAGAAGAAGAAGAAGAAGAAGAAGAAGAAGAAGAAGAAGAAGAAGAAGAAGAAGAAGAAGAAGAAGAAGAAGAAGAAGAAGAAGAAGAAGAAGAAGAAGAAGAAGAAGAAGAAGAAGAAGAAGAAGAAGAAGAAGAAGAAGAAGAAGAAGAAGAAGAAGAAGAAGAAGAAGAAGAAGAAGAAGAAGAAGAAGAAGAAGAAGAAGAAGAAGAAGAAGAAGAAGAAGAAGAAGAAGAAGAAGAAGAAGAAGAAGAAGAAGAAGAAGAAGAAGAAGAAGAAGAAGAAGAAGAAGAAGAAGAAGAAGAAGAAGAAGAAGAAGAAGAAGAAGAAGAAGAAGAAGAAGAAGAAGAAGAAGAAGAAGAAGAAGAAGAAGAAGAAGAAGAAGAAGAAGAAGAAGAAGAAGAAGAAGAAGAAGAAGAAGAAGAAGAAGAAGAAGAAGAAGAAGAAGAAGAAGAAGAAGAAGAAGAAGAAGAAGAAGAAGAAGAAGAAGAAGAAGAAGACTTTTGCGAATGAGACATTCAAGAAGCATTGGAGATCAATTCAAGATTTCGGTTTCGTTTGGTTTTCATGTTCTTTAGACTTTCTACTTCAAGTATGTTGTTTGCTTTTGAACGCATGAGCGAGTAGTTTGTTTTGTTCTAGGAGAAGGGATTAGCCCATGGCTATCCCGGAACCACTTTGATTTATCTTTGAATGCAATTTCCCATTTTCGTTTATCTATTCTTTGTCTGAGAGCTTGAATGACTTGTATTTACGAAGGCCAAGTAGATGCATGTGTTAGGGATTAGGACAATGACCGAAAGGAGAATTCTAGTCCTAGAAGATCAGGCTTAGAACAACCGTGGTTAGGCCACGAAAGTAGGGTAGAAGCGGTTGAGGGTGAAATGGATGAATCACAGAACTTATGGGTTTAGTTCAAGGTGTCAGCCACGAAAGTAGGGGATAACTTGACTAGATCACGTGTCTATGCCTTGAGAGAGGGTAGATATCATATTAGGATCGTTTTCCTTAGATGACTTAATTGTGACTGCATGATTAGATAGGTTGATTGTTGGTTTCGCTAGTCTTCTGGTGAAACCGGATTCCTAGAACGTTTGTCTCATTGTTAAGAACTTGTTTGTTTATTGTTTTAAGTGTTTCATTCTCAAAACCCCATATTTCGTTCGTTAGCAAGTTTGATTCGTAGTTTGAGCTTAGATTGTGTTGCGTAATCCCTGTGGGATCGACACCTAAAGTACTACACACGTGTCGTGCACTTGCGGGTAGTTTAGGTTAAATATTTGTTTAACTTTGATACGCATCAAGAATATAACTAGGTATTGTACCACAAAGAGTTTCAACCGAAATGTTTGCTTGTTGTACCTCTAACATATATCGAATCAACTCTTTCAAAACCTCTCTTAATCCCATTCTATATTTCATTTCCCTAATAAAGGGGAGATTTATTTTTTATGAAACCATGATGCAAGAGAGAAACTTGTTCTTCCTTGTAGACGGTGTTATTCTCCACTATAGATTTCATGTTTGCAAGTATTTGAGGATAGGCATACCATAAATGTGAAGAAACCAATCCATTTGTTCTTCTAACATTTTCTCCTAGTGTTTTTTTTTTTTTTTTTGCGCAATTTGAGTAATGAAATTGAATGTCAAACAAGAATGATGAAGATGCTAAGTTGGTTCAGTCCATGAGTTGTCCATATTGAATTTTTCCTTAAGGAAAATATTTTTATTGTGTTCTTCACAATTGCATCATCTTTTAGGATTACATTTTTTTAATGGATTTTTAGTGTGCCTCGAAACAAGAAAATGAGTTGTAAAGTAATTGTCGGTTTCAATCTCTATTCAAATTATTCTTCTTTCTGTTGAAATTAATTAATAATAATATTATGATTGTAATATATATATATATATATTTGTATATGTAAGATATATATATAAACATTAATAATAAGATATATAATATATTATATGCATAATATATGATATATATATATACATATAAAATCATATCATAAATATATTTATATATGATATATCTAATGTAGAAAATGATAAAAAAAATTACCAAAAATTTGAATATGAGAAAATGAAGAGAGTATGAGAGAATAAGAAGAGTTTCGGAGTTTGTAAGTTGTGTATTGAAATGAATGATTACATTGCCTATTTAAAAGAAATTAAATCTCACTCTTCAACTTAAAAAATCATAAATTCATTATAATCCTTCATAAAAGAATATTAATTTCAATGTAACAATTCATAAAAGTATTACATTCATAATATTTTATATAATTATAATTTTTTACAATTATAATATTTTACAATTATAATATTTTGTAAATTTTATTCATATATATTATTTAATATATATGAGGATATGTAAGTAAAAAATTGAAACTTTTATCAGTCAAAATGGGAATCTATGTCCGTAACAAATAAAAAAAATATTATTATTTTTACATAAATTGTATAACATCCTAAAAAATCAACTATATATATATATATACATATAATATATATATAATGGGAATTATGTGGGTAACAAATAAAAAATATTATTATTTTCACTTAAAATGTATATCATCCTAAACAAATCAATTATATATATATATATACACATATTCAAAGTCCAAAATAGTAATATTAGAAAGTGTTAGACTGTAAAATCATTCAACAAAAAGGCACCCATAGCGAATTGTCTCTTGAAATCCAAGTCGCCTAATACATCCAACCCGTACATCTTTAATAGTCTATCAATTTCTTCTTCGCTCATCTTCTCATAGTCTTCTCGTTTGTATTTTGGATAGTGAAGTGGCATCCGGAACGCGGATGATGGCGATGGATTTCGTTGTCGCCGTGGCAGGGGACGTGGCGGCAATTTCCCATGTCTAGGAACATTGTTGAAAGAAGAAGATCCTTTCTTATTTTTGTTCTCCATATCTCAAGTTGATGGATTTTATGTTAATCAACTTCATAGGTTTTTATTAAAAGTTTAAAATAAAATATTTACATGCTCTTGAATTTATATAAAATTAAATATTCTTTTCATGCCTCGTGCACACATAACTAATATAACAAAAAGTAATAAAATTCAACTATTATTCTCGGTCAATCACTTGCTTCACACATAATAGAATGTAATTTAAGATTAAAATACAATAAAACCAAAATAGAATTAAAGATTATAAAAGTATGGTTATATAAAATTGCACATGAGAGAAAAAGGAGCGTGTAAATGGACTATAAGTAAATGTCTCCAAATATATTTCGAAAAGCAATAATACAAAAGCTTAAAACCACAAATTAACGTCAGAAAATTCAAAAGAGCGAAAGTTTTACAGGGAGAACTGTACAGTTTGTGTAAAGAAACATATAATATTTCTAAGACATACAGTTTTTAAAAACCAGAACATGGTATTGTATCAATAAGTTTTTGAATTGATATCTAGGATACAAGTTGGCTTGTTATACACATAACATATAATGTATCATCTCTCTCTAAATCTCTCTAAAAACCACTACACATTTATCTTCCAAATAAAACATAGATTTAGTGTTTGTGAAACCAAATTGTAAGAGTGAAGCCAATTTTTTGCTCGTTAACTGATACGAGCTAGGACCGACTTTGTACTTTTTTAATTGATGGAAAATCATTGAACCTTACTAATAATTCAATAACATAATTTGGAATTTTCTCTTCAATAGATTAAAGATCTAGATTATCCTACTAATCGACTAGTGAATCTCAGACGTAACAACGATGCCACAAAACTTCTAATCTACTTTTGATAAGTTTGTAAATACTATCGTATAAGTAATATCATTCGGTATTGAACTGAATGGGGAAGATCATATGCATTGAGACACGTTCTGTAGTATCGTTTATATTTCACGATAGGTGAAACCAAATGATACAATTAAGAACCAAAAATTAGTCGGTTATTTGTCGATTTATATTCCCTAGTTCACGTGCATATATATGAGATTCATTTTGTTTTGGTATAATGATTTCATTATATCACAAACATATTCAAAAAAATGTTCAGAGAGAATCTCAGTTTTCTTTACATATCCCGTCGATGTGAAGTTTTTAGTTATTGCACGTAGAGTTAAAAGATCTATTCTGCTGCATATCGTGTATACCATGAATCCGCGTATTTATCTTGATCTTCTGCTCATTTTTTCCTAAATTTTGATATAATTCATTATTGGACTTTGGAATTGGAATTCGAGTCAGGTTAAATCGGATTCCTTTGAGATATAATTAAAGATTATATGAATATGACTATGAAATCGTGCATGAGAGAAAGAGAGTGGAAATATACTTTAAATAAATATCTCGAAATATATTTCGATAAACAACAATACAACAATTTAAAGCCACAAATTTTCTTGAGAAAAAAAATGAAAGAAGAGAAATTTTGAATGAGAGAGTTTTGAAGTTTATTTAAACAAATTCATTTTTAGGGTATATCAGTCATTTAATAATACATCTTATAACTTTCCTAGGACATGCATTTTTCACGAATTAAAATAGGGAATAGCATAAAAAAATATCCAACTATTATATTTTAGCATGTAAAACATGAATTATTATTTTCAACCTTAAAAAACCCAAACTTATATTTTTTTTACCTTAAAAACACTAACTTTAGTATATGATTAATTTGATAAATTTGTGTTTTTTACACAACACTTAAAAATTCAAAGAGTTAAAATATGATTTAGGGTTTTTGTTTATGTATGGATATGATTAATTTGATAAGTTTGTGTTTTTTTAGACAAAATGTAAAAATTCAAAATTTTTAGGTTTAAAGTAATAATTTGTGTTTATAGGCAAAAATTAAAAAAGTTTGGCATTTTCTACGCTATATTCCTAAAGTTAGTGTTTTTAAGGCAAAAAAAAAACTTAGGTTTTTTTAGGTTAAAGATAATAATTCATGTTTTATAAGCTAAAATAAAATAGTTTGATATTTTTTATGATATATTCCCATTAAAATATGTTTAACATCAAGAATATAACTTGGTATTGTACCAGAAAGAGTTTTAACGGAAATTCTTGCTTGTTGTACCTCTAACATATATCGAATCAACTCTTTCAAAACCTCTCTTAATCCCATTCTACATTTCACTTCTCTAATAAAGCGGAGATGTATTTTTCATGAAACCATGATGCAAGAGAGAAAATTACTCTTCCCCGGTGTTATTCTCCACTATAGATTTCATGTTTGCAAGTATTTGAGGATAGACATACCGTAAATGTGAAGAAGTCAATCCATTTTTTCTTCTGACATTTTCTCCTAGTCCTTTTTTTTTGCGCAATTTGAGTAATGAAATTGAATGTCAAACAAGGACGATGAAGATGCTAAGTTGGTTCAGTCCATGAGCTGTCCATATTGAATTTTTCCTTGAGGAAAATATTTATACTATGTTCTTCACAATGGCATTATCTTTTATGATTAGATTTTTTTATGGATTTTTAGTGTGCCTCGAAACAAGAAAATGAGTTGTAAAGCAATTCTTGGTTTTTATCCTTATTCAAATTATTCTTATTTATGTTCAAATTAATTAATAATAATATTATGATCGTAATATATGATACATGAAATAAATATATATATATATATATTTTTATATGTAAGATATATATAGATGTTAATAAAATGACATATAATATATTATATGCATAATATATGATAAATATATATTATAATCATATTATAAATATATTTATATGTGACATTTCTAATGTAGAAAATGATAAAAAAATTTATCAAGAATTTGAAAACAAGAAAATGAAGAGAGTATGAGAGGATATGAAGAGTTTTGGATTTTTTAAGTTGTGTATTGAAATGAATGATTACATTGCCTATTTATAAGAAAATAAATCAGACTCTTCAATTTAAACAATCATAAATTCATTATGATCCTTCATAAAAGAATCATAAATTTGATATAACAATTCATAAAAGTATTAGACATTCACAATTTTATATAATTATAATTTTTTATAATTATAATATTTTGTAATTTTATTCATATATATTGTTTTAATATATACGAGGATATGTAAGTAAAAAAGAGAAACTTTTATCGGTCAATATGGGAACTTATGTCCGTAACGAATAAACAAATATTATTAGTTTTACATAACTTGTATAACATCCTAAAAAATCAACTCTATATATACATATATATAATATATATATAAAATGGGAATTTATGTTGGTAATGAATAAAAAAATTATTATTTTCACATAAAATGTATATCATCCTAAACAAATCAATTATATATATATTCAAAGTCCAAAATACTAATATTAGAAAGTATTAGACTTTAGGATCATGGCGTTATACATCCAACCCGTACATTTTTTAATAGTCTATCAATTTCTTCTTCGCTCATCTTCTCATAGTGTTTGTATTTTGGATAGTGAAGTGGCATCCGAAACGCGTGTGGGGGCGATAGATTTCGTTGTCTCCATGGCAGAGGACATGGCAGCAATTTCCCATGTCTAGGAAGATTGGTGGAAGAAGAAGATCCTTTCTCGTTTTTGTTCTCCATATCCCAAGTTGATGGATTTTATGTTAATCAACTTCATAGGATTTTATACAAGTTTAGAATAAAATATTTACATGCTCTTGAATTTATATAAAATTAAATATTCTTTTCATGCCTCGTGCACACATAAGTAATATAATAAAAAGTACTAAAATTCAACTATTTTTCTCAATCAATCACTTGCTTCACACATAATAGAATGTAATTTAAGATTATAATACAATATAACCACAATAGAATAGGAATAATAAAATTATGGTTATATAAAATCGCAAATGAGAGAAAAATGAGTGTGTACATGGACGATAAGTAAATATCTTCACATATATTTCGAAAAACAATAATACAAAAGGATAAAACCACGAATTATCTTTAAAAAAATTCAAAAGAGCGAAAGTTTTATTGGGAGAACTGTAAAGTTTGTGTAAAGGAAATAATTTTTACAATAAATGAATCATGTAACAATACAACATATAATATTTCTAAGGCATACATTTTTTCAAAACAAAAATATGATATTGTATCAATAAGTGTTTGAATTGATATCTAGGATACATGTTGGCTTGTTATACATATAACATATAATGTATCATCTCTCTCGAAATCTCTCTAAAAACCGCTACACATTTATCTTCCAATAAAACATAGATTTAGTGTTTGTGAAACCAAGTTGTAAGAGATGAAGCCAATTTTTTGCTCGTTAACTGATACGAGCTAGGACCGACTTTGTACTTTTTTAATTGATGGAAAATGATTGAACCTTACTAATAATTAAATAACATAATTTGGAATTTGCTCTTCAATAGATTAACGATCTAGATTCTCCTACGAGTGAATCTCAGACGTAACAACGATGCCACAATACTTCTGATCTACTTTTGATAAGTTTGTAAATACTATCGTATAAGTAATATCATTCGGTTTGGTCCAAATTAAATATGATCGGATTTAAGTTTAATTAATTGGATTTCAGTATTGAATTGAATGGGGAAGATCATATGCATAGAGACGTTATGTAGTATCGTTTATATTTCACGATGGGTGAAACTAAATGATACAATTGAGAATCAAAAATTAGTCGGTTATTTTTCGATTTATAGTCCCTTGTTCACGAGCATATATATGAAATTCATTTTGTTTTGGTATAATGATTTCATTATATCACAAACATATTCAGAAAAATTATCAGAGAGAATCCCAGTTTTCTTTACATATTCCGTCGATGTGAAGTTTTCAGTTATTGCATGTAGAGTTAAAAGATCTATTCCGCTGCATATCGTGTATACCATGAATTCACGTATTTATCTCGATCTTCTGCTCAATTTTTTCCAAATTTTGATATAATTCATAATTGAACTTTGGAATTGGAATTTGAGTCAGGTTAAATCAGATTCCTTCGAGATATAATTAAAGATTATATGAATAAGACTATGAAATCGCGCATGAGAGAAAGAGAGTGTAAATATACTTTAAGTAAATATCTCGAAATATATTTTGAGAAACAATAATAAAAAAATTTAAAGCCACAAATTATCTTGAGAAAAAAAATGAAAGAATAGAAATTTTGAATGAGAGAGTTTTGAAGTTTGTTTAAACAAATTCATTTTTAGGATATATCAGTCATTTAATAATAGGATTCCTTCGAGATATAATTAAAGATTATATGAATATGACTATGAAATCGCGCATGAGAGAAAGAGAGTGTAAATGTACTTTAAGTAAATATCTCGAAATAAAAAACAATTATTAAATAAAAACAATTATTAAATCAGATTTTTTAAATTGAATTATTATTTTAATTTATTCAATTAATAAAAAACACATGATCATATATCACAATAACAAATTTATTGAACAATATTTTAAAAAATTATACCACTTATTTTCATAAAATTTGTTATAAAAACAAATAAATATAACTTCAGCAATTATTAAAAATTATTTAATTACTTAAACTAATTACTTTTCAATCTTTACTTCAATCAAAGAGAATATATTTAAATGATAATATATAATTAATATAAATTAAATAATTAATCAATACAACTATATATCTTTCATTATTTAAAAATTATACATCTTATATTATATTCAAACTATTTATTATTTTCAATTTTAATAATTTTAAAATCAGTGCTATATACGGGTAATATCTAGTGAGGAAATGAAGCAAAAACTACTCTCCTATCAACCATGCACAGTCAGCGTCTAAGGATCATGAATCGAAGAAGAAAAATAGAAACAAGAACGGCTGGAACACACATGTTTGCCGCTAGAACAAAAATGGAAACATGCAGCCGCCAAACACAAAAATGAAAACTTGCTGGAGTGCTACTTGGAAGGACACGACTAGATGTAAAATATAAACTTGTTGGAGCAGAAGAGGCAACAGTTGCACACAAGAAGAAAGGAAACTCCAGCCGACAAAAAAAAAAGAAACTCCAGCTGGCAAAGCAAAAAGGAAACTCCAGCCGATTAGAAGAAATAGAAACTCTAGGCCGCCTAAGCAAAAAAGGAAACTTCTGCCGCTGGAGGAGAAAGGGAAGTGCACGGCCAAAGAGGAAAGAAAGAGAAAAGGAAAAGAAGAGAAGAGGAAAGAGGACGAAGGGGGGGGCAAAAGAAATCAGATAAATTCGGACAGAACTGAACACAGAACACACAACACGTAACACACACGAAAGGAGAGAGAGCAGTACGCTGGAAGGCTGGAGACGGGGCAATGAACTCGGAACGCGGAGGAGCTATTTAAGACTACTGTATTAGTATAAGGAGGAATCTCATTTTGTATCTATGTTTACAATAGTTTTCTTCCGTATTTTGTTTTCGAAACTCATGTCCTAGTAGTTTAGTAGCTACGGGTTTGAGTTTTGCCGATATGTAATGAAGTATCATGCTTAATGCTTAGTTATGATGTTTGATCGTTTATGGATTGACTGACTATTCTTAATGCTTTTGTTCTTGTTGACCACCTGAATGAATGATTATAAAAATTTGATTGCATTGGAAGATGAATTAGACTTTGGAACATAGCCATGATTTGGGGTATCAATTGATTTAGAACCTTAATCGGTTGGTTGATTGAACTCAGGAATTAGGATAGCGGACTTAATGCATTTAGTGTGTGAAATTACGCAATTGGAAGGTTGGTAGTTTGCATGCTAGATAGTGAGATTAGGCATAGGAAGAGTCATTCCCTGAAAAAGAGCTTGAATTTTTTTAATGCGTGATGATATTTATCACTTTGGTCTTTGTTAGCACTTCATTGCATTATTGTGTATATCTCGAAGCCTGTAATGATTAGTTTATTGAATTTACAACTGTTTAAATTAGTTTAGTCTTTATTTCAATTTACATATTAATTTGTCAACTGTCTTATTCATTCGTTAACTAGTTTTATTGTTGCTTTGATTCCCTTTTTGCTGTTCCAGTTACTACACGATCCGTATTCTTGCGGGGTGTTAATTTAAATATTTATTATTCGTGATTAACAACGTGAATTCTTAAATGTAAATGTAGAATAGTAGTAATTAAATTTATGATGTGTGAACAAATTGATAGGTCACTTATAAATAAGAACCAGACCCGTGAAAACAATATGGGTTTAGATGTGAAATTCGAGGCTCTTTTACTCTACATAGTACAAATATTTATTATTTTGGTATATATATATAATAGTATGTTTCCATTTAAATGAAATCAACTTCTTGGGTTTAATATATATATATATATATATATATGTATGTATACATATACACACATTATATTGAAATGAAAAGATAATTGGTTAACGGGTCTTTTTATTTAAATGATTGGTTTGATAATTAGAAATAATGTAAAAGCCAATTTCTGTTTAGATTAAAAATGACCATTTAAACAATAAATGCTGTATAAAATAGAAAATAATTATAAAATTTTATTTTGTTCCTTTTATAATATATCACTTTATATATATATATACACATATACATAACGTATAAAAAAATGATCATGGATGCATAATAACCATGAGGCGTGTTACAAAAAAAAAGTATTGTTTTTATTTTATATTTATGTTGTGAAGATTAACTATCTTTACTTTGAATAATACTAACTAAGAGTCATAATAATTTTTCTTATGACTAGTTTTTTTATAGAAGAGTGTTTTATAATTGTAATAATAATAACAAATTTAAATAAATGATTTTAAAAATATTTTAAAATCATTTTGTTTTAAAAAAATTATTATTAAATTTAAGTTGACAATATATATAAAAATTTATTTTACCTTAATAATCATAACATCAAAATTTATTTTTAAAAATTCAATCGAACGATCCACATTTATTGATATTACTTTTTAGATAAATCAAACGATATATGATTAAAAAGCACACACTCATTGTTCAAACTATTTACAATTCATGAAATAACTCAAACTGAATGTATAAAAAATATTATATGAATTTTGACAAAAACACAACGGTTTAGATAAGAGATCTACCATTTAACTATTTATTTATATTTTAATATGGATAAATAAAAATTGAATCAAACATTGAAAAACTTAATACTAACCTATTATATATATATATATTACGGTATTTCCGTTCATTATAATACACACTGAACGCTTTTGTATGGTGATTATTACCGTTCAATATTCTTATTTATCTCGAATTCATTATAAGACACCAAATAATATAAAAGGCCACCAAGAGAAAATCTTTAATGCCCATTTTGCGTTGAGTTCGACCTGACATGTTCCCCCTCTCGCTCCCTCTCTCTACAGATCCCTAAACTCTCTCTTTTGGACCGTTAACTCCAAACCCTAATCCCCAAGATCATTTTCTTCGTAGATCCTTTGGTTTTCCTTCTCAATTTCTCTTCTCGTGGAGAAAATTCTAGGCCTTTTCATCTGGGTCATCTTCAGTGATGGGGAAGAACCAAGCTTACAAGGCTATGCAGAGAGCCAGGGTCGGCTCCAGCTCCGCCGCTCCGGAGGAGATCGATGACGGCATGGTTTGTACTCTTCCATACCACTCGTTTCGAATAGTTTGATCGCGGGTTAATGGGTCTCGAGCTATATAATTGCCCTTTTGTATTATGCCTCGTGGATTGAATTATCACTACCGAATTTCAAGGAAGAACTTGCGTTTTGCTATTGGACTTGGAGAATGTACAAAATGCTAGTGGATTTGTACCTTTCGAATCGTTAAGAGATCGATAATATTATTCCAGGCTTTCTCTTTGTATTAGCAAAATGTTGATCATACACAGTGAAGAGTGAGTTTATTTTCCTTTGTTTTATTCCTTGAGGTGTACTGTTTCTGCTAAAATGATTCATATAAGGTGTAGAACAGAGGTGTGTTCCGCCATTTCAAGGAATAGATGTGTTGCATTCTGCTTTAGTAATGTAAAACTATACATGGTGGATTGTCATTGTACTTTATTGAGTTATTCCAAAACATGGACTTTGATGTGGTGTTGATATGGCTATAGAAGATCATTTTGTAGTGAAATGGTTTAGGTTAGTATTTGTCCCGAAACATTTCTGATGAGGACAGTGGCAGGTGGATGGTTCATTTCATACACCAGAGTGGCATGCTGCTCGTTTGGCTAGCCTCAAGACTTCACATACTATTACTTGGGAAGAATATAAGAAGAAGCAAAAGGTATGTTATATTGTCACTCCCTTGTATGCTTCTTCTGTCTTTGAAGTCTTCTCTGTGTCAAATATCTATAAGTTCATAAGCCCTTTAATTTAGTTTTTTATGTTCATGATGAATTATAGAAATATCATTGAACATCGGCTTTCCTCAATAGCTCGTCAATCATTAATATATCATATATCCATGCCATACAGATTCTTAGCTTATTCTCATTAATAAGACCAGGCAGATACAATCTCGTTTCCTTTCTTTCTTTTTGTATCAATCTCGTTGGAAGGGTTTGAAATGTTTTTAACGACTTATCTGGCATGATCTCGAGGAAAGCTAGGCAGTATTAAGAAATGTTTTAGATTGTGTTTATGGAATGTGAAAAATGTTTCTCATATCTACGTTACGTGACATATTAGGAAGAAGAAATAAGAAAGGGAGAACTTGAAGCGGATACTGATAGAATGATGCGCGAGTATAGAGCTCAGTTGGATGCTGAAAGGGCACTAAAGCTCTCAAAGGGAAGAAATCATTCTAGTGATAAATCCAAGAAAGGTATATGATCAACTTCTTTACATGGATCATTTATCTTATATCAGAGATAATTTTACGTTTCTCTTTTTCTTCTCCATTGGCCCAATGATCTCATAGACAAGAAGGACAAAGATTCGAAGAAAAAGAGAAACAAGAAAAGAAAGGTGCTTATGATCTCGATAATCGATAATATGAGCTTTATTTTGTTTCTAAAGATATCGTTATCAATGGTTTTTGAATGGCTTTGATTTACAGCGTTCGAGGAGGAGATCTTCTGATACCAGCTCATCGAGTTCATCCTCCTCAGAGTCATCAAGCAGCGATGACGAAGAATATAGAAGATCGAGTTCTAAAAGATCAAAGAAGGAGAAGAAGAACAAAACGAGAGATAAACACTCAAGCAAGAACAAAGAAGAGGCAAACGGTCCAGTTCCGCTCTCTAAATTCTTTGGCAGCCATAAGATTTGACAACCCAACAATCATACAAAGATACTCAAAGTTTTCACCTCTTCATCTTTACCCTAATCTCATCTCTCCAAGGATTACAGTAGCTGATGATGATTTCAGAATACATTGAAATTATTCCCTTGCAATTTTATAGCCCTTGTTGGATATTCTCGGCAATAAGCTCATGTATTGATTGTGAATGTAACATTTGTAATCGATTTGTTTAAGACATTTTTAAAGCTAGAATAGCAGATTACATCACTGAAGTCTGCTGCAACAAGGACAAGAATGTTAAGACAGACTGAAAAGAACACAACAAGACTACTACAAGTTATGTCTTATACACAGACAAAACTATGGTATGAATAAAATCAACCAAATTGTTGATCCGATGGATGAAAAGGGATGATGGTTTTGTGAATCTTTGACTAATGCTGAAACTCGGGGTTGAAGGCGAGGGCTTCACAGTAGATGAGTTCCTTCATTTGATCCTCTGTTAGTGCATGTTGCTCGAAGTCGAAGCTGAAGGGAGTTGTGCATTCTGGTTCGTCACTGATGTCGGGCAGTGAATTCAGGTATGGATGAGCAAGTGCATCTTCAACTGCAATGTTAAACACATCAATCATAGATCCTAAAGCATCATAATGAATGAGGGCTAAACCCAAAAAAAAGTATTTTTTTTAGACTAATAACTTCAAATTTTCACAATGTAACTCTTTCTTGGATGAAAAGGGTTTGCAGGAAATCATTTGGTACTGTTTCGTCTAGATCGTACTGACCAGTGATTCTTCGTCTGGGATCAAATGCCAACATCTTTTCTACGAGGTCGATAGCCTGTGGATGCACATTTGGGAACTTTTCTGAGAACGATTGGCGAGGATAAGGAGGAAGTTGCCTTATATACCGCTTAGCATTTTCGTTCAAGAATTCAAGCTCATCTTCTGATGGCGTGCCTATGAGCTGCAAAAAGTTTATGACTTGCGTCAATCGTGTTTGTGCTAGAAAGTATTTTCGAGTCTTTGATATACATAAACTAGAAATCGAGTTCTAAATTTGTCATGTCAAAGCGATATAAAAGGAAAGTTATTTAAATCAGTGTTCTGCAGAATAAGTTGAGTCATTTATTTGTATATATGCGTAAAGAAAATGCATAGGCGAGGAAATGTACCTCCAAAAGCAAGCGGAGCTGATGAACATGATCTCGGCCAGGGAAGAGTGGTTTCCGTTCCATTAACTCCATGAAAATACAACCTACGGACCACACATCGATAGCTGCAGTGTAGTCAGAGGAGTTCAACAATAGCTCTGGTGCACGATACCACCTCGTAACAACATATTCTGTCATAAAATCACTTTCAGAAGTGACACGAGCAAGCCCAAAATCACATATCTTTAAGTCACAATTCGCGTTAAGGAGGAGATTGCTGGGTTTCAGATCCCTGTGCAGAACATTGGCAGAATGAATGTATTTCAATCCACGCAGGATCTGATACAAGAAGTACTGCAAGCGGAAATGGAATCGAGTTAGTCATCTTCGTATGTAAAACAAAACTGAAACCTAAAGGAGTTAAAAACGGAAAGTCACGCCCTTGCCATAAACCCAAGGCTATTAAATCACTATACTCTTTTATCAAATTTCGAAGCAAATATATCACCGTATTCCACGAAACAATGCAAAATATCAAACCTGACAATGCTCCTCTGACAGTGTTTGATTCGAACGAACGATTTGATGAAGGTCGGTGTCCATCAGTTCATATGCAATGTAAACATCATTGAAAGCCTCTCTCAGTGGCGGCGGTATTATGTCTCTGATTGCAACAATCTGGACAAAATATGGAAATAATATAAGCTTTTGAGGAAGGAAACCCTTACTAATTAATAATGAATCCTCTTCAACGTTCGTATTAAATGCGAGCTAACACTACTTTTACAAGAGAGAAGCATGCTAATATGATTTACACCTTCCTAATCAAGTCAAGAAAGTTAAATCCAATGACATGGATATGCATAATATGTCATTCTATATTCGATTAACGATTCAACAAATAAGGTAATTGAAGTGAATTCTTTCCCTTTTGAGTGTCCGATTAAACCCTACTTTTACGAAATAATGCAAAAATGAATCAAATTAAAAGCTACGACAGGATCTCAGATTATGCCATTTTAGGTTAACTAAATGATCTTGAATTAGAAAAAAGTACTGAATAATCTGATGAAGACAACAACAAAGACTCAGCAATAGTTATAGAATTACTGACGTTTTCATGATCCATGTGTCGAAGCAGCTTGATCTCTCGGAGAGTTCTCTTGGCATCGATTCTGTTATCAAAAGCATTTGCGATTTTCTTTATCGCCACGCTTTCGTTTATCTCAGAGTTCATGGCAGAGCTGAAAAGTACATCAATGGATCAACTGATAAACCCAAAATCATGATCTTTATCCAAATGATTATGCTTCATATAATATGCTTTATTTATTTTTCATGAATATGATTTGAGAAAGAGTTTGTACAAAATCATACACAAGAATCAACCTTTTCCCAAAAAGAATTTAAATCAAAGGCACCCATTTTACCAATCGAACCCAATCAAGAGATAACAAAAATTTAGACAATATTACGATTCAATTAAAAGAACGAGCTCTAATAATAATTACCAAACGATGCCATAAGCACCCTTGCCAATAGGCATGATCGGAGGCTTGTATTTAGCGGTGACCTCAAACATGTTCCCGAATATGTTGTACTGAATGAACCTACCGCCGTGGCTGAGAGTCGCCGGAACATTATCAATTACCGGCATCTGCACCGCCGTCGCCGCGGGAACAGTGCTGTCGACCGCCTCCGTCATCTCCGTGTCCGCCGGTTGAGCTCCGCCGCCGTCCATGACAGCTCGAGTTTTTCCGATGTGGGTCAACAACGTCAAGGAAACGGGGATGTTGGGGCGATTTTATTTTGTTTTCTCCAATAATTTTCTTATTTTTGGGTGAAAAGTGATTTTTTTTGTCGGGTCTAAGAGATCTATGGGAGCGAATCTGTGTTTTATCTCCGTACGGAACAGAAGCTTGATGATCTTGTCTATTCGGTATTATTTATATTCTCCAATTATAAAATTTATAGTAAGAATCATTTAATTTCCATCGAGTCGCTCACAATTTCATTTTAATGTATTTTTCTAATCTCTTCATGTCAACCTTAGTAATAAAATTGCCATAAAATAATTTCATTGTAACATATTTAAATTATATATAAATTATTATTCAGTTTTATATATTAACTATCACAAATAACTACAATAATTATCCTCAAATCAATTTAAAAAACGTAAATTTAATAATTAGTTAACCGTGGACACGAAGTTCATTCATAAATAATATATAACTAGCATTAATTCTGCGTTTCGTGATATCTTATATTTGTTTGAAATATATAGAATATCTATAAAAATATATTAAATAGGGATACCAAAATGTTACATTGTATTTAAATGTACAACATTTCTATATATTATTGAATATTTCTTTTTATACAACATTTGTTGTTTTCGTTGTGCATCTACTGGTATCATTTAAAATAAGTAATTTTAATCCTTCTCTAGTTTTTGCTCTAGAAACTGCAATATACAATTGTCCATGACTAAAAACTGGTTTCGGTAAGTATATGTCAACTCGATTAATACTTTGTCCTTGGCTTTTGTTAATTGTCAATGCAAAACACAACATAATAGGGAACTATTTTCGTTTAAAATTGAATGGCAAAGTCGTATTTGTCGGAATAAGAGGAAGTCGTGGTATAAATACTTTGTTCCCTGCATGGATTCCGGTTATTATTTTACCTTTTATAATGTTAGTATCGAGTTGAGTTATTTGAAGTCGTGTTCCATTACATAGTCCAAGCGTTTGATCAATCTTTCGTAAAAGTGTAATGGGAGCTCATTCTTTCAGTGTTAGACAATGATTAGGAATTCCTGGATATTTTAAACTGTTTAAAAATTTTGTATTGTATAGTTCGCATATGTCATTGTTGTTGGAATCAGCATTGCACAATGTATCTGAGCTTAAATATTCTTTGGAATATCCAGGAATTATTTGTAGAAACGCTTCGTTTATTTCATCAACGATTTCATTTGTTGGACACACTATTGCTCGTTCTTGGGAAAAAAGAAACGGGGTTTTGTATTAAGTTTGAATGTTTGGATATACATGGATAGCAATGCTTTCGATTGGAATTGATGTTTTTTTAATTAATAAATCCTCAGGTATATCTATCAAACCTTCGTCATTATTAGGTCCACATAATGCTCTGTCTCCTAATTGTAATATCCACTCAGAAAAGCTTGTATTTCATCTGGATTTGAAGAATTATTACTCATTTGCAGGCGCATGTTTTTAGTTAAGTTCAACACACGACAATAATTCTAAATATAAGAAGAATTTATGCATGCTTAGACAGTGTCATGTCTATTTCCTTTTGCAACCACTGGTAAGATCCGGCGAAAATCACCTCCAAATACGATTGTTTTGCCACCGAAAGGTTTGTTTTTCAAAAAAGGATTTACTGAGCCCATGATATCCTTCATACTTTTATCTTAAGCCTCAAAGCAAAATTCGTGTATCATTGGAACTTCATGTCATATTATAAGTCGTGTTTGCTTTATAAGTTCTGAAAGATTTGTATTCAATTTAATGTTACAAATTGAGTCTTCATTGACATCTATTGGTATTGCGAATTACGAATGCACAGTACGACCTCCTTGCAATAAAAGTGAGGCAATGCCACTTGAAGCAACGTTTAAGACAATCTGCCCAGAGGATCTTACTGTTGTAGATAGTGTTTTCTATAAAAAAAAAGTTTTTCCAGTTCTTTCATGTCCATATAGAAAGAATATTTGACCTTTGTTTTGATCTATTGCTTTTATAATTTCATTGAAGACTGAATATTATTCTGCTGTTAAATGTGATTTAAGATTTATAAATTCAATTTCCATTTTGTTTCGATCGTAGGACAATTCTTCGTATATTAATCTATTCAATACTGATTGGTTATGAGCTTCTTTAGGAAATGGAATTGAAGGATATTGTTTCAAATATCGATTAATAACTGTTCTATCTCGCCGAGGGCTATGTTTTGGATCTCTTTATGGGACATGTTAAGATCAATAATTTGGAAACAATATAATTATATAATTTTAAGGTTTATTTAAATAAATTACAATAGTAAGTATTCAAACTTGATAATTTTAACAGGTGTCGACGTCTATACAATATGTCATCAAATAAAACTTGCCATGTTGTTAACCAAACGTGTTTCGGACACGAGAGACATTCCGTTTTTAACAAAATGAAAAACAACATTCGTAGATATGTTGGAGATACCCAATTACTTGTTTCTTTTATTGTATTGATGTATTCCTCGTCATCGTCTAAAAGTCCTAGTGCCCTGCACGTATCTTTAATTTTTTTTTTTTGTAAACGACCGTTAATTGTACGAATTTCCTCAAATGACATAAGATCATATATTTTATTTAATAACATTCGTAAATAGTATAGCCCCCCAGCATTCGGATTAATATGTTATAACCTACCAAATGTAAATATCCGCGTTTACGTGCTTTTCCAAATTTGATGTTTTTGCTCCATATAAATTTCATTGGAAAATTACAATAAGTTAAATGTCAAGCTTTAGAGCATGAAGTGTTACATTCGAACCATTCTGTAAACATTATCTGTTGCATATATTCATCTGATGTTATATCAGACAGTTCATCCTCTTCATCAAGCACTATGTGTTGTTGCCCGGGCAAATGAAATTTTAATGTCTCAACCGGTATACTTCTGTAATGAATATCAAATTTGAATATTCTCAAGCAAGCTTCACACCCTGAAATGTAGCGACAACTATAGTAGTTTTTTAGGTCATCTAGCGATTTGCTCTTTTGTATTTCTTCTGATGTTGTTATTGTTGTATCAACTTTATCATATCCTTTATTTATGTATTTGAATAAATACTTGATTACTTTTGTTTGATTGCACCATTCCAAATTATTATGAACTATATACTTTAAAAGAAGAAAAAGGTTATATGGTACAATATAATGATTATCTAATTTAATTATGTCTTTTATTATGAATCTTCTATCATTTTGCCTTTTGTAAATGGGATAGCCCTCATTGTTAATATATGTTGAATCAGTGAAATTGTTTAGAAATTGTTTTGTGCATTTTCCTTTGTCCATATAGGGCGAGAATTTATTAGCTATACCACATGGTCCATGTACCATCGTTTCTTGCACTACAGTGTATAACACGGAGTTTGTGAGATTATTTGGAATCTCAGCAGAGATAACTGAATCAATATCGCTTGATGTTGGTATTTTTTATTGTCTATTGAGGAATAGAAAAATATGTGTATGAGGCGGCTCACGTTTTTAAATTCAACTGTATAAATAACTGGAAAAGAAAAATGCAAATTAAAATTGTTAAGTTAATAGAGAAATGTGTAATTAGATAAATTGTAATTATTAAAAGTTACATGCATTGATTTCGCCTAAGCGTTTGTTTTGCTTCAAATCTGTTAATAGATCTTCAAGTTTAATTTTAAATAATCTTGCTAAAAGATCAGGTCTATTTTTTTATGTATCATTGTAATGATGTAGAACTCATTGTAATTCATTCCATTAGGGGTTACATGTGAATGCTAAGAATAAATCTAGGAATCCTAGATTTTTTCATAAAACCATTGCGTTTAAATAATTTTGTTTCATATATCGTGAACCACCTGTGAATGACGAAGGTAATATTATTTTTTTCCAATCATCGATGCCAAAATATTCCTCGATTGAACAACATCCTCTATAGTTTTATAATGTTTGCATCGCAATTTATTTTGATGGTTTCTTATATAAGAAATTATCTTTGATTTAACAATGCAAAAACCATCGACGACAAATTGCTGAAAAAGTCTCCCTGAAAACGGTACGTCATGAATTCCCTTAAATTGATCTGGGAACGTGGTTTTTTGGATAAGAAAGCTGTTAATCGCAAATTCCCTTAAATTGATCTGGGAACGGTACGTCATGATTTCCCTTAAATTGATCTGGGAACGTGGTTTTTTGGATAAGAAAGCTATTAATCGTAAATTTAAACCGAGATGATAACCATTTTCACCGTACGGGAATAACAGCGAATATTCTAATGGAAGATACGATGGATGCAATTCACTTATTCTCATGTACTCGTTACTATGCTTTTGCAGAATAACATCCTTTGGACTTAACCTCTCGTCTAAATCTCCTACTATCAATGCAATTACTTCTGCAACTTCTGGTAAATTATACAATTTATTTTTGTTTTCGCGTCCTACTATCAAACATAATTTCATTTCTAATTGATCAGAAAATGTAAATCTATCATGAGCCATTCGAAATATTTTAACATAGGGATTATGCTGATCAAGCATTTGTTGAATGTTTTTTACGATGTCTTCGCATAAAGTATTTTGAAACTGTAAAGATGTACGTTGCATACCATTGTGAAGAGAAAATTTCTTTGTGTTATTAATGTTATTAAATAAGAAAGAATGTGATTATGATAGTGTGTTGTTAACGTACCTGAGTGCATTTATTCTGTTATTAATTTCACTAGATTATAACATGCACTACGTGCGGGGTGATTTATATAATTATTTTATTGTTTAAATTTTTTATTTCAATATATATATATATATTTCATGTCGCATAAAAAATTAATGGAGTTAAAAAATATTGATGTGAAAATGCAACAAAAAATAAGATAAATTAACAATTTTAATAGTTATTGATTCATGAATTAAAAATAACAATGTTAATATATAATTGCTTTTAGATTTAAATTAATTAATTTAGACTTATATCAATCATAAGATATAATATTATTTACTATTAGAAATTATATCAATATTTAGATCATAATATATATTATAGAATGTAATTCAACACGATAATCTTGAGCATGACAATTCATTTCAAAACCTTCTATTACTTGCCAATATTCTTCGTATGAACATGGTAGGTATTGATGAACAACTTTTCAATTATTGTTTTTCCAATTTTTTTCAATCTAATCGCTTTCATAAGTTTGACCATAACCTTTAAATTACCATATTAATATCACAAAAACACATCAATAAATATTCAAGTGGGTTTAGAATCCGCGCAATGCATATATTGATTTATATAAAAATATTTTTTTCTGTTAACAAATATTTAAATTTTAAAGGTTTCATTTCAATATATATGTTATGTGAGATTACAAATGGAACGGAGCTAAAAAAATAGTAATGTGAACAATTAAAAAACAAATAAAAATTTTAATATTTATTAATATAATAGTACTAAACCGTTAGATTAAAAAATTAACAACATGAATTTATAATGTTTAAAAAAAATTGTGATCACTTTCAAAGAGTAAAATATTTTCAGATTGTATTCTAAAAGCTTTACATATTAATTAATATTAATGGATAAATTAGTCATTTAACCATTGGTTGATGATAAATTTTATAATGTATTTTTGAAATAATGATATAACATACGTGAATTATATTTGTATGGTGTTTAAAAGGTTATATTTTTTATTTTTTTATTTTCAATTTATTTTTATAGAAAATAAATAAAGATCCTCTAAAAAATTTACAATATTAATTGTAATATAGCCCAAAAAAACAAATGATCCATATAATCTAAATCATCTTATTCTTTTTTTTCTTAAGAGGTTAAACTTATTTTCCTTTGTAAAATTAAATTTATTTTTTTTTCTTAATAAATAAAATAATGTATGAAAATTTTAATTGTATAAGAAAATTATATATTTTCAATAAATTTAATTTAATAGTATAATTATTTAAATGATTAAATATATATTGAGAATTTTTAGATATTTTAATTTATTATATAAATATTTTTTTATTTCATCGATATTAACACATGTTGATTTTCATATATTTTATTTTTAAAAAGAAAGAAAGAATAAAATTGATAAAAAAAACAAAAAAGTTGATGACATGACGCAATGAGATAGAGAGAGAGAAAAGTAATGAAACAGTGGAAGATATAATTAATTTTATTAAATAATTAGGTAAATTATATATTAATTATAAAAAAAATTGAAAAAATATAACATTATATTTTATGTTTTCCACTATAAATTTAATGTAATATAAATATAAAATTAATGTAAACAATTAATATTTATTTTTAGTGGAAGAGAAAAATAATGAGATAGTAGAGGATATAAATAATTAATATTATCAAATAATTAGGTAAAATAAATATAAAAATAAAAATATAATTAATAAAAAAATATATTTTTATATAAAAGATAAATTTGATGATATGAATGCTTAGGTAATTAAATTATTTAATAATATAAATTATTTATGTTTTCTTTTCCACTAAAAAAATAAATATTAATTGTGACATAAATATAAAATTAATGTAAAGAGTTAATATTTATTTTTTAAATTAAAAATATATTTAATGATGTGGATGTTTAGTTGGCTTGAGGAGAAAATAGGAAAACATTCTACTTTTATATATATAATTTTTAGTATCATGAATATACAATTGGACAAATTTTGCAGTTTCTCCGAAATGCGGTAATAAACTACATATTCTATGATAAGATTGCCCGTGTATCTTAAATATATATGGCTTTTGATGGATGTTTACTGAGGTATCAATATGACCACTCATTGATGTAAATGTAAACATCAAATTGTATGCACGAATGTGTTGTTTAAAATGGTCATGATGCCTATGATTTTTTTGAAGAAGATCTTTCAAATATTGGGGAGGTTCTGACCATTTTGGCAACGATATTTTCCCTCTAGAGCAGCATAAACTGAATTTCGATTCATTTACACAACCTTTTTATTTGAACGTTCTCCATACCATATTTTTGCGTTGCAATATTTACAAAAGAAATATTGGTCTCTGATATCTGCATAGGAGACAACACATGTATATAATAACAATATCAACTGAGTAAATGCGTGCTCCGAAATACATTGTTATATAGTATGTATAATATGTATTATAAATGGTTATCTATAATATTACAAAAAAATTGTGTACCAAGAAAGTTATTGATGGACGACACCATCACATAGTTATCTAGTTGAGAAGTAGAACAGTTGTCTTTGAACATTACATGGGTGTTGGTAAGTGTATCCATCATACGTATCCGCTGAAATTGAATTTAACAAATATTAAAATAGTTTTCCAGTAAGATATATTTTTCCAAATTTGTTTATAGTTCAACAATGTCAATAGACTATCGATAAAGCAAGGTTAAAACTATAGATGATCATTTCATATCTATTGAATATTTATATGATACGAATAAAATTAGATTGTTAAAAACATAAGAAGGTATATATTTATGAATTAAAAATCGATAGAAGATGAAATAAAGTGCATGACCAACCAAAAGCGATCAATACAAAAGTAAACTCCGTATTGCACCATATCATGTATCAAAACCTCAGAACTATTTACAAAATCAAAATATTCTGAGTCATACCAAGGAGTTCATCGAAATTATCCAAATATAATATTACACTAAAAGCTAGTTTTACGACGTGCAAAACCGAAATTTTTTTAACATAACGGTTTAAACTGTTTAAAATGATTTCTGTTAAAGCTTTTATTCCGACCGTTTGGAGCAACTGATTTCTAGATCCGTTGATTTTACCTTCGATGTACTCGACTAGAGGGATGAGTGACTATCAATTTATTCAGCATGGTGCTTGCGATAGGAATGATTGCTGGAAGGAGAACTCGGAACGGATCCCATGGAACTATTATCCGGAGAGAGCTGAAAAAGATTTAATGAACACCGTAAAAGTTGATCGGCGTTATTTTGTTACAATGTTTTTAATATTAAATGCCTTCTGTAAAACAAAAGGAAATAAAATTCATATTATACTTGTGTGAATGGAACAAAAGATGGGTTCTGCTAAATTCGATAGTGTTATTAATATAGGTGTGAGGTATAGAATTCAAACAAATTATACGTTTAAATAATTAAAGGAAAAAACGTACTCGCGTTGATATAGACCGGAATATGTCCTCATTATGTGTGAGCCTACTAACTCGATAAATATGCAAAACACCTCTAGTCATTCCACATGATGTTAAAGATCGTTGACTTTATTGCAATGGATAAACCGTTATCTTAGAAAGACAGTTACAGTTTTCCAAAACTTTTAGACTCGCCGGGATTTCAGTCGAAGATGCCTAGATTACGGAACAAATATGTGTAATATTATAAAATTATAAAGAAAAGATAAACTATTAATAACAATTAGTTTTGAATATCAAATAATTATATTATACCTCAGTTTCTTTGTTTCTCACATCGTAATCAGATTTATATAGTAATTTCATTGTTTATTTGTCAAATATGATAAATATAACTTCACTGGTGTCATCAATAATCTTTATGTATACACGAAACCTAGAAAAAAAATTCGTCAATGATAAAATGTAAATACTGGGAAAAAATTATAAGGAAATAAAATACTGAGAAATTACTTTGGGAAAGGGTTGTCTGTAGTCATTTTACATGAATCACAGAAAAAACACATCACTGTAACACGAGCTGAAGTGTCATCTGCAATGGCATTAAATTTTCGAGAACACGTATTACATCCTCGATAATACCTCCATCTTTGTTAAGAACTTCAGTAATCAGTGCCGGAACTATGCAAGTTAAAGTCTGCATGGAAAAATATTAGATCAACGATAACATAAAAACTATTTATGAATAAAATGATCAAATTACACAATTAACTTACTTCAGTAGCTTTTCCCAAATCTACTATAGTTTTGACCGTAAAAGCGTTCCAAAAATCAATCGATTCGCTGGGCTGCGGACGCGGAGCAAGCAAACTTATCATCTCCGGATTATTAAGCAAATCAGTCGGAAATTTGTTTTACAATATAAGCAATAATGAAAAATTTCCATCATTAGTTTACAGAACATAGGTTGATGGGAAATGTATTTAGATCTTTTACATAAGATCAAGTAGATTTAGACATACTTGGTTTTATAATCAGCTATGGCAGGGTAATTTTGATCTAAATAAAGTTTGCTTGAAAATTGTACATTGCGAATTGTTCGCCGCTTTGTGAAAAAAAAAAGATAGGCTTAAATAATATTGTACATGAAATATACGGAAAAAATGTTTAAGTGATAAATCTTTAAGATAAATTTTATTATTATGTTAAACTTGAAATGTCTTACATAACATAAAAAAAAGCTTTATGCAGGTAAAAAAAAACACAAGTTGTCTAAAAAATCATAAACAATAACAAAGGAAAAAGTCGCAGTAATACATCTTAGGCGAAAAAAAACTATATTAATAACATGTTTACAACTATATCGACGACGGAAATTGCATCCCATGTGCTGACAGAAAAATAAGCAGATGATGCAAACAAAACATCCAAACCTTTAAACGAAACTAAAATATGAATGACAGACGAATATATGAAATGCAGAGGTTAGGAAAGATTATTACCACCCCATTTTCTAATTTTGAAAAAATGGCAGATAATAACCAGTGGACCATTTTAATGAAGACGAAAGCACTCATACGTTTCATAAGTAAATGTTTTCCATATAATGCATTCTACAACATCAGAACTGCAAAACAAAACACATTGTCAATAAAACTAAAGCAGGAACGGTTTATTATTGGGATGCAAATCAGAATGAACTGTGGAGAGTACTTGACGTCACGAAGTTGAACTGTTAAACGCCTAGTTGTCTGTTCTGCATATGTAACATCGGTGAGTTCCCTAGCAGCTATGACTTCACCTATAACATCTGAAAATACATTGTGAAGGGAGAATTCTTAGTATAAGTTGCATATACAGCAAGACAAAAGGATACGTAATTCTTACTATCATCTTGATGATATTTGTAAGATGACTTACCGATCAAAATGGATTCTTCCAAGGCACCTGACAATATATCGGGATATGAAACAAAATCGAAGTATCTATCCACTGTAAGGTCTAACAACTGCAGTCGACATGGATATTATTTTAAACGGAAGATCCGACGTTCTGTATTCCCTGAAACTGTAGTTAACATTAAAATTCATAATTACACAACATGCCCCTTTCACGAGAAACCGCTGATGGCGATACCAGAAATTTGATCTGATAGAACATCGAATCTGGTTGCCCTACAAAACACGGAAAACCAATTCAAATATGAAATTTAAGGTAATAATGAACACCTCAACCACTCACATAAAACACATCGGTAACAACAGATGAGCATCTAATATCTACAAAATAATACAACTTAAAAAAAGGTATAAAAACTAACATGCCATAGTAACACAAAACACGGTTATATTAGAATGGGCTTATGCGTCTTTAACCAAACGTTAAGAAAAAGACTAGACTATAGTAACGAGATCTAGATGGAATAAAATTAATTCCTACAATAATAATAAAACACAGCCCAAAAAAAGCCCATATAAACAGTACAATAAACTTCAAACCCTAATCAAAGGATGCATGTGTGGGCGTATGAAAATAATGAAGCAACTAACAACACATATGCAAGAAAAGAGCATAGCACAGAAAGAAACAAATAACGTACATGGAATGATGCACATATGAACGTTTAAAACTAACGAAGCAATAAACAACAGAGATCCAAGAAAAGGACATAACACATGACAAAAACAACATGCACAAATTGAAGAAACAATACTATTTAAAATAAATCAAATGCATAAATGAACAACCCAATAAAAGCCAACACAAGATTAGACAACACAAATCCAACATAAAAAACATAGGACAGAGAATCCATATATCAGACATACGCTGGGAAAATAAAATACCGATGCAACCATGACAGATAATACTACTAAAACAACCAAAATAGTGATCAACACGAGGAAAAAAAGACCTAAGCAAAAAAAATCAGTAATGCAAATCCAAAACGAATGCGTAGTAGATCTGTGAAAGAAGACCCCGGAAATAGTCTATCCACCGTGATTTTCGGGACACAATCACAGAAATCGGCAAAAATTACAATCGACCATAAAGACCGAATAAATAGAAAACACAAAACCGAAAACAATGAATGGCAATAGAATACATTCAACAAAAACCAAAATACCCAGACAAAATCGCACGCCCGGAGTTTAGAAAACAATTGAAGCAACAACGACAAACCAACAAAAAATCCCACCAACAAAGGCAAAACAAACTGACAAAATGTTAAAACATAAAGACGGCAACTGACAGCCAGCAAAGCATGCAATCGAGGAAGATAAAGTCGGAAGAAATCCGAATGCAAAAGAGAAAATAAGAGAAGAGAAAGAGGAGAACGATCGAAGAGAAGAGAGATCTGAAATCGACCAAAATAAACATAAAAAACTTTAAAATGTAATCGAATGGTCCAAAAATGGAGATAGATGTCGGTGACAAAATCCGACCATCCAAACTATCCCAAGATGAAATTAATCGGACAGCTGAAAATCTAATCGGAGGAAATGAGGAGAAAAATGCGCGGGCAGACGGATAATAAGACCGGGTCGGGTGGAAATCAATTCACAACACGGTCAATCGCAGCCGTACACGAGTCAACCAAGAGGATGTGGACGGCTTCTCGTTGGTCACACCACCCCAGACGCATTGTTCACACGGATGATTATGTGTATAGATAATTATTAAAAATTTGATGATAATTCATATGAAAAAAATAATTTATTATAATTTTAACACTTAAAATAAATTCATATGATGCTATAATTATCACACACCATCAATCGAAGGAGTACGGCCCGTTACAAGAGATTTCGAGTACGGACTTAATGGGCTTTAAAGCCCAATATTCAAACAATCAAGGCCCATGTATAATTATATCTCGTTTACTTCATTTCTACGAAACAAAAGAAAAAGAGAGAGAAAGTTGGAGCCTTTATGCTTCGGAGAGATCAACGTTGTCATTAACGGAAGCCATATCTTCAGGAGATTCATCTTCAAGACCTTCTGTCCCAGACGGTTTAGATTCATGCTTAGCAGCAGCCTGCAAAACCCGGCTTTGGACTAGAGGAAGGCGACGTAGGCAGACCTACGCCGTCTGTCTCGAGTTTTCCGGTGGCCCACGAGAAGGCCTGAGCTCCGATTCTCACAGGTTCAAGTAACGAGCTTGATTCAGGAGTAGGAAAAACAGTCTCTGTTAAGACAGAACTTCTGCTATGTCGAGGTTTGACAATGATGAAAATGGGTACGAGGGTTTTACCTCATATCTTGCTTGAAGTCGTCGGAATCCTCATAAGACGAAAACCGCTGGTATATGGTCTGGTAAAGATGGGATTGATTCAATAGACGAAGAAAGGATGATTCTTTTTTGGTTTATGAGTACATTAAAATCGGTAAATGGGGAAGCTATCATACCTGACCAATGCCAACTACACCTATGAGTTGCAGTGTCTTCTCCCATTCTGCAAGAGAGAAATCAGCAAGTGGGTAAGAGAATGGATTCAATTTAGAAACTGGTTAAGTTCCAGAAGAAATCAAGATGTGAGGCTTCGAATGATCAAGTTATACGACGGAACCCACCGAATAAGGCGTATAATGCTGCCACAAAACCCTGCGAAAAAGGGCTCGGTTTAGTCAGGACGCGCATAACATTTTACAGGAAAAGAGAGGTAGAAATAGGAATCATACCACACCGACACCAACAAGTTGCAACGGAGATGGATTTATATCCTCAAGAATCGCCTCAGTTTCCTTAAAAACATTCATGATAGTTTATTACAGTCTAAATCAAATGCTTGAAAGAAGGAATGTACATAAATGTGATAGATGATACCTCATTGAGGATGGTAAGTGCAGTCTCAGGCTTAGGCGCTTTAACTCGAAGACCTTCCTCTCTCCATGATCTAAAGCCACCTTGCACTATATATGGTCTCTGTTGCATAATCAGCAACCTAGTGAGAACTACCCAATGGACACACAAGGGGCAATAAAGAGCAAAAATTGCACTTCACCCTAAATCACTTGCCTTAATCCCGATTTTTCTCAAGGCTCTTGCGATGTCTTTAGAGCGAGTACCGTCAGCATCCATAACAATAACCTTGGACCTGTCCTACAGGTAGCGGAGCAAACAAGATTTCTGAGACGTGAGTGCAATTTGTGAGCGAAAAACTCCTATCTGATAATCGAGATTTACATCTACGTTCTTCGAGATAGAAGAAACAAAGGAAAAATTGCTTAGAAGAATGAGGCTGCTTACCTGAACCACCTTCAAGTTCTTGATAATGACTGCTGTTAGACTATCTTCGACTTCTCTTCCACCCTTCAGCAGCCTTTTTACAGCACCATCAACCTGAACAAGAATCAAGATGAAAAGCAATGAGAAGAAATGCCCGAAATGTCACCTTCTTTTCCAGTTCTGTTTTGCTGTTTTGCCATTTAATGAAAGTTTTTTTAGTATAAAGTTTCCATTTTTAATATGTTCAACACCAATGTGGTGCCAAAACTAACCTCAGGCAGCGGCACACTAGCATAGCGGAAGCGAGCAGCTCTTCGAAGATCAGGGATCCCGTCTTTCTCTCTCAATGCCTTCACAAAAGGCAGTAACAAGAGGACTATGTAAGCTGATTTTCGCATAAATGAAAATGAAATTTTCATTATGCAAGATGTGAGAATTTTAAAAAGCTTATAAAACTTGAAATTCAATAAAGGCTTAGACCGAGTGTCTTACTTCAGGCCGAACATCAACAAGGACCAACGTTTCTTTTGACATTAAAAGCTCCATAGTCTGTTTAGGAGAAAGATCTCCAGCATACCCACCATATGCCCAAAGCCAATATAGAACCCTGCAAATATCTGGTAACAAATATAAATTCTTCTAGACTACATTGTAATTCTCCCAATACATGTGTAAGTAATTTCCAGTGTAAAAATGTGTGTACCAAAATGTTCCTGAGGAGCCTACGATGAGAAAAAGGTGAACAATCGGATCATTTGGATTCAACCCGACATTTCTCTCTATCCCCTCAATAGCAAGATAAACCTGTCCAACATGGTACTTTAGATTTACTTCAAGGGTTTAATTGTTTCATGCAGCTATTCACATGTAAAAGCTTTAATGTATAAATCGAAGCACCTGCTCCAGAGCAGCTCCTACAGGACTCAATACTTTTAATGCGCCATCTTCTGATGAGCTTAGAGCACTCCTGACATCTGAAGGAAGCAATTCCTTTGCTGATCCATAAGAATATACAATAAAAGTTACTCCCTTTGTTACAGAATTCTCCACAGTACTGATTGCTTGCCTCAGCAAGTCAATGGCGACAACAGCCGTTCTGCTTGAAGCTTCCTTCAAATCATAAGAAAAGCTCGAAAACTTGTTTCCAGCTATATCTCCTGTTTGATCTATAGTAGAAAACACCTTTCTAATAGTGCTATCTACAAGTTCAGAAGCGTTTTTCGTAATGGATGTTATAGATGAAGATACAGAATCCAAAGTGCTCTTGACAGTGTTTTCTCCTTGGTTTACTGACGAACTGAAGGACTCATTCACCCCAGAGAAAAAATCATCAAAACTAGTCTTTGCCTCGGGAAGTGATTCTTTATTGACATCCAGAGACTCGGGTAGTGAGACAGAACTATCTGGAGATATTTCAACAGCTGAAGTAGTTTCTTGGTTGACCGGAGGGATTGTGCTATCAGGAGATATTTCAACAGCTGAAATAGTTTCTCGGTTGACCGGAGGGATTGTGCTATCTGGAGATATTTCAACAGCTGAAATAGTTTCTCGGTTGACCGGAGGGATTGTGCTATCAGGAGATATTTCAACAGCTGAAATGGTTTCTTGGTTGACCGGAGAGATTGTGCTAATGCCCTTTTCAGCTAATGGCTCAGCAAAGTCTTCAACGACAGAGACTCTATCGCTTTCCACGTAAGTCAATGCACCGTGTCTTACAGGAAAGGGATCATCTGAGACAATAGTGGCTATTCTATCAGAATCCATGTAGTTTATGTTGTCCAATTCATCCGAAAACAAACTTTTGAAAAATTCAGTGGGCGGCGTTCCTTCTGTGGTTTCAAGAACATCGGGAAAGAAACTCTTAGTTGCATGAGTTAAGTAAATATTCTGCGGGTGGGTTCCATCTGATACACCTGAGAAGATGTTTTCCCCTAAACTGCATCTGTAAGTGACATCTCCCCTGAAGGAAGAACATCCTCGCCAGGTTCTAGGAAGTAAAAACTGCAGGAACCATTGGTAATTACATCAATGACTCAAACTATTGTCATACAAACGAATCTCAGTGTTATGTTCCTAAGATATATTGAAGCATCAAGAACATGACATAATAAAATACCACAATATACCCACCACACAATGCTGGATTTTTCTTATGAACAAACCCGAAATGGGCATCCATTTACATGATAAAGAATGGAACTTTATCATATCAATCAAGTAGAGTTAGGTTTACCTTTTTCGAAAAATTTGAAAGAAAAACTTTTCTTAATTAATTTAAAGAAAGAACATCTCACTCGAGAATGATGATGGCAACCGGAGGCTGCCGAGCAGACAGGCAACATTTTGATGTCGACACAATTGATCAGTCCTAGATTCTTACAGCAATCTCATAGCTGCACAATAAACCAAAGATCACATAACAACACACAGTGAGACAAAGACTGCGACAGCAAGATTATGATAAATGGGTTTATCTGAAATCTCCACGACATTATCCATTCTGATCAAAGCATGCAACTTTGATGCACGGACGAGGTGAATATACAAGTAAAGAGATGCGAGGGATCAGTGTTGAGAAATTTAACCTATCTGGGTCGATGATGATGAAGATGATGACGATGATGATGATCTTGCTCAAGTTTCATAGAACAATGCCCAGAGTTTGAATTCTGCAATGGAGGTTCTGTATGAAGTGTTTGAAAGGTAGAGCTTGTGGAAATCAGAAGAGACTCTGTCAGGATTGGGTGGTGGGAGATTGCGGAGGAAATCTTGTGGCTTGGCTGAGCCTTTACTTCAATCTCCCTTTTTTTTTGTCTTTTTTATATATATATATATATATATATATTAAACTCTAGACTAAAACACTCCACAGATATACTATAGATTTTCCCAAAATAACCCACGATCTAGTTCGATCCTATGATCCAACTATCCAGTTTAATTCTATGACCCAATTCGATCATATGACCAGATCGATTCTAAAACCCCTGCGACCTTTGTATCTCTTCGAACATTAGACCCCTGCGACCTTTATCTTTCTACGTCTTTTAGACTCGTACGATCCTTGTCCCTCTACGACCTTTGGATCCGTGCGACCCTTGTTCCTATGCGACTCTTGGATCACTGCGACCCTTGTCCCTCTACGATTCTTGTTACAATAATACTAAATCCACAAAAACAACGATACTAACAATATAGTCAAAATAATTTATTATTTACAAATTATTTACAAATAATATGAATAATTTTTAAAAAAATTACAATGTACAAAGTTGAATTATTCATTTCCAAAATTATATTACAAATAAACTGTTAAAAAAAGAACAATGTACCAAATTGCATCTTACATAATCAACGAGTAAACATTTTTTTAGACCCTTGGACCGTGCGACCCTTGTCCTCCTCCGACCCTTGTCTCCCTTCGACCCTTGTACCTCTGCGACCACTTGGACCACTGCGACTCTTATCTCCCTTCGACCTTTGTACCTCTGCGACCCTTTGTTCCCTGCGACCCTTTGTTTCATTAACTATAGAAGAATGGATGAGTTTATATCTCTCGTAAACATGTTTATCACCCGGCTTTTTTCTGTTGGTAAGTTCTCTTCTGTGAGAATTCCGAGTGTTGGTATGGTGTGCCTTGTTAGAAGTTTCTCATAACTGGTTGGTTCTTCTATGTTATTGATGATCTTTTTTATCAGTCGTATGAACGTTTCTATGGTTCAGCTTCGGTTCTTGTTTTTATCTTGTGGTGGAACTGTATCAGGGAAATTAAAACGGAACCAAATTAAACAAGAATTTGTTGAAACTACCCAAAATGGATAATATTATTTAGGGATCTATACAAATACTATCTTGTCATATATGATGAATGAAATCGTTAGAGCAACTCTGAAAGTTCTTCGTTTGATATAGATAACTATGGTATCAAATAATTGAAATATGACAAATAAAATCAGACAAATCTATGACAAATAAAATCAGACAAGTCTTTTGCTCTTGACCTGAATGAAACAAAGGCCACACAAACACACATCATTCATTTGTTGTTCAAATGAGGTTCGAAGCAATCAAAATACAACGGAATTCAATCTATGAAGATTATAGGGGCAAGCAGTAGACAAGGTACCATCAAGAACGGTGTCCAGTTCGACTTTGAGGGTACAACCCACGTTAAAGCCATTATATTGATAAAACTTTGTCCAACCCATGGTGATGCTAGCGCCACCGCATTTCATGGGCCTTAGATGTGCCTCCCAAATGTCTATGTAATTGGTTATCAGATCAACCTTACTTCGTCTACCGTAAAGACCATTCGACCTCGCAAACTCTATCGTAAGTGTATACGATAACCGAATAAATTTACAATGAAACCAAACTAATGCATATACGGCCAGATTTGATGAACCGAATAAATCGGGTTGAGTTCACTTACCACTGCATCTACGGCCAAATTTAAACGCGTGACTAGTACCGTGAAAATCCTCTCATCAGAAGAAGATGACTCTGCTTCTACGAAATGTTGCATTTTCGGTGAAAAATGGACGAAAGATGATGAGAGTTAGAGAGAGAGAGAGTGTGTGTCGTTATTAGAAAAAGGAAACGGTTGGAATACGAAAAGACATGACCCTGACATCGAATCGTCGTGAGATGGAATTCAAAAAGTTTTTTCAAATTTTGGTGAAAAGTTCGGCGGGAATTTTGGTGAAAATGATAAAATGTCAAAAACCAATCAAATGAGGGTAGCATGGTTCGCATGGGTCGCATGGTCGCATATATTGATGAATAGATGCAAACTCAACAAATTTACGGGTTTATGATGATAAAATGCCAAAAACCAATCAAAACAATACATTTACAACATCAATCAACGGTTAAAATAGATTGTGACCCATGTGTACCTAGTTGAGTTGTGTATAACCAATGCATGTGTTTCAAAAGTGATAGTAATGTTTTAAAAACTCGGCGGATGATTAAACAATACATTTAACATTTTGTTCAAATGTCGATATTATTTATATTATTATCTCTATGTATTCTAAATTATACATATACAACTCAAATATATTGATAATGGTATTTTGGTGAAAAGTTCGGCGGGAATTTTGGTGAAAATGAAATAATTCCAAATTAGGGTCGCATGGGTCGCATGATCGCATATATTGATGAATATATGCGAACTCGACGAATTTACTAGTTTATAATGATAAAATGACAAAAACCAATCAAAACAATACATTTACAACGTCAAAACTAATTAATTCCAAATGAGGGTCGCATGAAGGTCGCATGGGTCACATATATTGATGAATAGATGCGAACTCGACGAATTTACGGGTTTATGATGATAAAATACCAAAAACCAATCAAAACAATACATTTACAACGTCAAACTAATTAATGCCAAATGAGGGTCGCATGAAGGTCGCATGGGTCGCATGGTCGCATATATTGATGAATAGATGCGAACTCGATGAATTTACGGGTTTATGATGATAAAATGACAAAAACCAATCAAAACAATACATTTACAACGTCAATCAACGGTTAAAACAGATTGTGACCCATGTGTACCTAGTTGAGTTGTGTATAACCAATGCATCTGTTTCAAAAGTGATAGTAGTGTTTTAAGAACTCGGCAGATGATTAAACAATACATTTAACATTTTGTTCAAATGTCGATATTATTTATACTAGGTGATACCCGCACTACGCGCGGATGTGTAATCATTAAAATATAACTATCTTATGGGTTGTATAAAATTTATTAAATTGAGTATTGTCATTAAATTTGATATGCACACGAGGCAATATGAAAACAGAAAAGAAAAGTTTCAATGTATGAATTTGATATATAGATTTATAAATTGTAGTAAAATCTAATACTGAATTTTTCTGCAACAGCTGGTGCTTCTTCTTGTTGTTTCTTGTCAAAACTTATCAGTAGACCTCTTGTCTTCTCTCTTTAGCCTGACAAATTGGTGCTCTTTTAAAATCAGGTGAAGTTCATAGTGTAGTATGATTGTATTTTGAATTAAATAGATTGAAGAGAAGTGAAGATAAAATGTGTTTTGATTTACAGATTGAAAGAAGAAAAGACGGATTGTTTGTTGAATTACATGTTGTTCTTAAGACTAACTCCAACCCTACCAAACACTTTCACTAATGTTGCTTCTCCTATTGTCAATGCCCCTTATCATATATTCTTCCTTACTACTTTCATTGGATTGATTCATGCTGCTTATATCATTGTTCAGTTATGAAATGTCTTCATCTTTCTTTCGAGCGATGACATTAATCGCCCCTCTCTTGATTTATACGGGTCTATTACAGGCTTCGATTGCCCTCGGGGAGTTGCAATCATTCGAAGAGCTTTACGATTTCAACTCGATGGCCACTTTGTTCCTCGCTGACGTTGTGTCTATTACCAACAGAAGATGGAGACAACCTCAGAATACAAAACTCAACCCTTATGTACATTTCTTTAGAACAAATCAGAGTATGTTATGTTTTACCACTTGTTGTCTATTTCATAATAAAATTTAACAGAAATCACATTTTCATGGTGACCCAAGAAAAAAAAAAGCTTACTTTTTCATTCAACATAAACTCAGATGTGTGCAAATGCAACTATAGAGGATGAAAAGTCACCTTTTTTCTGTCAAATTTATGACAGATTATCAAAGTAGAACCCTAATGTAATGTAACACAAGCACAAGAAAATGTATCATGATTATCAAAACCCTATGTCATAAAAGAACCAGAATCGATGACAGTTACCCTGAATGCCTTAAGAGAAGTTATCAGGCGTCCGGTTATCCTGTTGACGCTTAGTCCCAACACGTTTAACACAGCTTTCTTGCGAGTTTGTTGCTCTAGCCTTTTTTGCAGCAACTGATGGACTTTTCTGCTTTCGCTGCTTTCATTGATACTTTCTAATGAGCTCAATCATGGCATACGGGAGGAAAAATGTACCAGCGACATGTTATGGGCCAAAGAAGCTTCAGCAGACTGCTCTAATTTGAACACTACATAAGCATAAGCATGGACACTGCAATACCAAGCCAATCGACATCATAATCTCATCAACACTAAAACCAAAACACGAACTACAAGTACACTAAAGGAAGATTCAAGCAACAGAATCCGAGCTAGGGTTAAAGTTATACCTTGACGCATTTTCATTGATTTGCTTCTGATTTGAACACTACAAAGCATAAGCATGGACACTGCAATACCAAACCAGTCGACATCATAATCTCATCAACACTAAAACAAAAACACGAACTACAAGTACCCTAAAGGAAGATTTAAGCATCATAATCCGAGCTAGGGTTAAAGTTTATACTTTGACGCATTTTCGTTGATTTGCTTTTGATTTGAACACTTCATAAGCGTAAGGATGGACACTGCAATACCAAACCAGTCGGCATCATAATCTCAGCAACCCTAAAACAAAAACACGAACTACAAGTACCCTAAAGGAAGATTCAAGCATCAGAATCCGAGATAGGGTTAAAGTTTCCTTGACGCATTTTCATTGATTTGCTTCTGATTTGAACACTACATAAGAATAAACATGGACACTGCAATACCAAACCAGTCGACATCATAACCTAATCAACCCTAAAACAAAAACACGAACTACAAGTACCCTAAAGGAAGATTCAAGCATCTGAATCAAAGCTAGGGTTAAAGTTTATACCTTGATGCATTTTCATTGACTTAGTTCTGATTTGAACTGCAATACCAAGCCAGTCGACATCATCTTGTGCAAACAACTTTTGCATTTACAAACACTTCTGCGAAGGCTTCTACGTACGGCTCTTGAACATCATGTATGAGTAACATGCTTGGCCATGTGACTGTTGTGCTATTCTTGGCACTTGAAACGGATATTATTCATAATTGGTAAGATTCAGTACGTGTACCTCATAACCATTTTCCAGGACAAATGATTTAACTGAGTGTTCCTTCAATCTGCTTCAGAAGATATTCATATTCAGTAAAACAATAGCCAAATAGTTCATAGTTTCAACCATCTTTACCATAAGATTACCTTGACAATTCAAGAGCAACATCGGAAAACTTCCCAGTGTTTCTTTCTGCATTCCGACTATATATCTCAAATGAACCATCTTCCGTGTAATGTATCTGCATAAGTTGATTGAATATAGCTACATCACCACAAACAAAGACATGACACATAAAACAATGCTGGTAGAGGAATCTCATCTGCAAAAAATGGATATGGAAATATCACATGGGCACACTTTCCATCGTATTTGTATTCACAACTGAAAATAATGTCCGTAAAGTGTCTTGAAATATTCATAGAGGCCGAATCTGCAGCCACCTTGAGCACTATATCCAAAAAGCTTCCCCGACCAGCCTCTCCAGTGGTAATTATGACCATGTTCTCTCAAGAGAGTAGGAAAGTCTGAAGGGATGCGTTGAGAATAATTAAGATCGTGATCTATACATAACAACATATGTTAAGACAAAGAGGTTGAGAAGAATAGAAGAAAGAGTATTGGTTAAACTTAATAGCACTTAAAGCAAGAGGAAAACCGAGAAATGCAAAGACTATAACAACCACAGTTCTTGTTGTTTCGTTTCCTTGAACTTAGGCCAAAAACTGATTCAGCTGGGTGTTTTGTATTCACAATGGTTTAAAGATATCTACAAACTTAAAGTTCAAATTGGTCCCCCTATGTCATTGCCATTCCTATGTCTGGGAAAAAAGACTAAATCTCCCCACACTAAAGCATCGTGTGTCACTTTTTTCTCCTAACACGACATCAAAAAGATGTAGAATATCTTATATTCAGCATTTTCCATAAAGATTTATATCTAAATGCGATATTAGATCAAACATACACAATATCATATGAGAATCACATATACGATGGATTCAGTTCACTGACACAAGAGTAAATCGATCAATATTAGTTCGTCTCATCATCCTCGTGACCAAACAGAACCTCAAATTGGATAACCTAAAATTTCGATGGCGTTAACTCCGGCGCACATTTAGAAAAAAAAACCCTAGATCGAGCAAGCAACAATCACAATTATGGACAAATGAAACCGAATTCAAGAAGAGGAGAGATAACGGTACTCCTAAGAGGCATAAATGGGCACCACACACTAAGAGGCATAAATGGCCTGAAAACAGTACTCCTAAGATTCAAATCATATCAGTTATTTAGAGCACGAAAGCTATCAATTCTCAGCAGCATGAACATACAATGTAACCAAAATATCATATCATCCTTCCTTTATATAAGCACATACATACACAAAGAAACTAATCAGATAATCCTACGACAACTATACCTGTCAGCCTCATCTGTCCATGAACATTTTTGTAGTTGTATTGCAGTTTTCTTTGCATTTGCGCATCGCTTGATGATGGATGGTTTCATAAACAATACAATCGTACGGACGTTGAGAAGAGAGAGGGGCAAGAGATGGTTGAGAACTAATAGAAAGGGTGCTTGGACGAGTGCAACCACCTGCAGATGTACATGGAATTAGTTCATCAGACTGAACAACATGGATTGATGAAGGGGAAGTTATACTTAGCGAGGAAAAGTGAGTGGTGTTTGTCCTAAAGCATGAGGGTTTCCGACATTTGTGAAGATGATCTGTAAGGATGACTCAAGTCTAGTTAGAGACATTGTGTCACGTAAAGGCATAAATAACCAAAAGCTGATACCTTTTTTCCATCAGTCAGGAGCTCAGAAGCTCGAAGATAGAGTTCTCCTCTGACAGCGTACTCACACTTCTTCACCTTTTCATTCAATGACTCGTAGTCTAATGCCTTCTTACCCCATCTCCTTCACCACGTATAATACAACTCAATATTTGAATTACACCTTTGCTAGTGCCATCAGTGAGAAATATATGTTCTGGGTCGCTGTCAATTATAAATCAGAAGCAGAAGCAGAAGGCCGCACTAATATAATTCATTGAAGTTAAGGATACCTAGGATAGCCATCCCGTCTTTCTATGAACTCGGCCACCTCCTTCCTTCCTGGGATGCCTCTCGAGTAACTGTAAGCACCTGATCGAACAGAAAAAAAGCCCAGTTAAGATGTGAACAATGGAAAATATATGATTCATATGTCCCCAAAAGGGTATACGTATACCTAGACCGCCTAGCATTCCAACATTTGGATCATCTAACAGAAATGGTGCTTGGCAGAGTGCAACCACCTGTAGATGTATATGGAATTAGTTCATCATACTGAACAACATGGATTGATGAAAGGGGAAGTTATACTTAGCGAGGAAAAGTGAATGGCTTTTGTCCTAAAGCATGAGGGTTTCCGACATTTGTGAAGATGATCTGTAAGGATGACTCAAGTCTAGTTAGAGACAGTGTGTCATGTAAAGGCATAAATAACCAAAAGCTGATACCTTTTTGCCATCAGTCTGGAGCTCAGAAGCTCGCAGATAGAGTTCTCCTCTGACAGCGTACTCACTTCTTCACCTTTTCATTCAGCGACTCGTAGTCTAATGCCTTTGGACATATTTTAAAGCTCTAAGCGAAAGCCAAATGCAGATATTTATATGGACACCGTCTACACACAGAGATATGGCTCATTATATGGACACCGTCTACACATAGAGATACACCTCATGATGTTTCCAGAAGATTCCGTCTACACAGAGATACACACAGAGATACACCTCATGATATATTTCTAAGTCTTGAGCTGATAACCAAAAGCATAAATAACCAAAAGCTGATACCTTTTTGCCATCAGTTTGGAGCTCAGAAGCTCGAAGATAGAGTTCTCCTCTGACAGCGTACTCATACTTCTTCACCTTTTCATTCAACGACTCGTAGTCTAATGCCTTCTTACCCCATCTCCTTCACCACGTATAATACAACTCAATATTTGCATTACACCTTTGCTAGCGCCATCGGTGAGAAATATGCGTTCTGGGTCGTTGTAAATTGTAAATCAGAAGCAGAAGGCCTAACTAATGTAATTCATTGAAGTTAAGGATACCTAGGATAGCCATCCCGTCTTTCTATGAACTCGACCACCTCTTTCCTAATTCCTGGGATGCCTCACGAGTCACTGTAAGCACCTGATCGAAAAAAAGCCCAATTAGGATGTGAACAATGGAAAATATATGATTCATATGTCCCCAAAAGGAACAATGGAACAGAATAAATCATACCCATTTCGTGTCGGGTTCTTCTCCATGAGCAGACGCGCGGAAATCACTCTTCTTCTCCGTAAGCAGGCGCGCCATCGTCTGTATTCCGGGAATCCGACGAGAATGTGAATCGCCCTTTTATGGTCTGAGAAAGAGAAATCGAAAGAGAAAGCTATCTGTTAGAGAAGACGATGAATGGACATGAGGAAAGTGGAAGCTCTAGAAGACAACTTGAACTGGAACATGATACATCATACCCGTGTCGTGCCGGATTCTTCTCCAGCCGCAGGCGCACCATCATCTGTCTGCAAGAATCCGACGGGAATGCGAAGCAAGTCATGAAGAGGAAGAGCATTAACGAAGAGAGAGATGAGCTAACCGTCTATCTGCCGTCGCTGCCTCATTGTTCCAGATGTTATGATTTCTTCGAAGCTCTTGCCTCACCCGTGCTTCTCTGCTCTTTTTTCGGTGATCGCAAACCCTAAGCCCAACCTCAGCCCGATTACCTCGTTGATCACAAACCCTAAACCCAACCGTCACCTTGTAATCGTCCTCTTATGCTGGAACTTGAAATGGATTAGAATAAATCATACCCGTGTCGTGCCGGGTTCTTCTCCATCAGCAGACGCGCGGAAATTGCGCTCCTTCTCCGTGAGCAGGCGCGCCATCGTCTGTCTACCGGAAATCCGATGGGAATTCGAAGCAAGTGATGAAGCGGAAGAGCATTAACGAATAGAGAGATGAGCTAACCGTCTGTTTGCCGTCGCTGCCTCACTGTTCCAGATGTTATGATTTCTTCAAAGCTCTTGCCTCACCCGTGCTTATCTGCTCTTTTCTCGGCGATCGCAAACCCTAAGCCCAACCTCAGCCCGATTACATCATCAATCGCAAACCCTAAACCCAACCGTCACCTTATAATCGCCTCTTATGCTGAAACTTGAAATGGAACAGAATAAATCATACTGTGTCGTGCCGGGTTCTTCTCCATCAGCAATTTCCACGCGCGGAAATCACTCTTCTTCTCCGTGAGCAGGCGCGTCATCGTCTGTCTTCCGGGAATGCGAATCGCCCTCTTATGGTCTAAGAAAGAGAAAGAGAAAGAGAAAGCTACATGTTGGAGAAGACGATGAATGGACATGAGGAAAGTGGAAGCTCCAGAAGTGTGCAAATGTGTGCAAATGTGTGCAAATGCGTGCCGGATTCTTCTCCAGCCGCAGACGCGTGGAAATTGCTCTTCTTCTCCATGAGCAGACGCAGCATCCTATCCTTCTCCATGAGCAATTGTTTGGCCGGAATCCATGGGAATGCGAAGAAAGTGATGAAGGCAAAGAGCATTAACGAAGAGGGATGAAGCTGAAGAGTCAAGAAGGAAGAAGGGCTAACGGGAAACGGTCCGGAAATAAACCGGACAACAGGTGTGAAAGAAAGAAGGGAGGATTTTTCCTCCTCGCTGACGTGGCAGCATGAGAGGGCAGGAAAAATCCTCCCTTTTATATATATATATATATATATATATGATTATTATGGGTAAAACTCCTATTCCCACCTAAAGTTTGGGCACTTTGCCTATTCCTCCTCATGTATCACACTGATCCTATTTTTCTCTCATGTATCACCCCTAATCCTATTCCCCCCTCAAGTTTTCTAATTCAGCCTATTCCCCCACACCGTTTAAAATTCTGTTAAATAACCAGAGTTTTGACCAAAACCCTAAAAACCATCAACTTTGACCCGATTTCATACCCAATTTTGACCCGGCCCGACCCGACCAAAATTAAAATTGAATTAAATCCGGTTTACCCAATTATTAACCTGGTCTGGTTTAATATTATATGACCGGTTTATTGAATTTTGACCAACCCAATTTATTATAACTTTGACCCGGTTTACTGAAATTTTGACCCGGTTTTGTTGAAATTGTCCGGTTTTGCTGGAATTTTTATCCGGTTTGCTGAAATTTATCCGGTTTTGACCCAGTTTTGTTGAACTTGACCCTGTTTTGTTGAAATTGACCCGGTTTTCTCTCGATTTTTGCTGGAATTTTTATCCGATTTGCTAAAATTGATCCGGTTTTGTTGAAATTGACCCCATTTTGTTGAAATTGACCCGGTTTTCTCCCGATTTTGCTGGGATTTTTTATCCGGTTTGCTGAAATTGATCCAGTTTTGACCCGGTTTTGTTGAAATTGACCGATCTTTTCCCGGTTTTGCTGGAATTTTTATCACTATTGAATTAGGTTTGCTGAAATAGGTCGGATTCGGATTAAACATGTCTATTCATGTAATAATATTTTGTATATAATTTTTTATCATTTTATGTTTATAATATATATATATATATACGATATTATAATTAATATATCAATATGAAAAATAATAATTTATGAAAATAAAATTCGCGATATATTTAAAAAACATTTTGAACCCGAAAGCGAAAATCTGTAGAAGCGCCAAGTAGTTGTTATATTTCGAACTATGGGTATCCAAAAAATATATGGTTACCTGTGAATATTCGAATATATATATATTATTTATGAACAAAATTGTATTAACGATTTTTTCGACCGTCTAAATTTAGTGATAAAATTTAAGGAATGGATTTTGATTCCAGCAAATTCCATAGTGATAAAAATTCCAGCAAAACCGGGAAAAAATCGGGTTAATTTCAACAAAATGGGGTCAATTCCAACAAAATCGGGTCAAAACTGGATCAATTTCAGCAAACCGTATAAAAATTCCAACAAAACCGGGAGAAAACCGGGTCAATTTCAACAAAACGGGGTCAATTTCAACAAAACCGGGTCAAAACCGGATCAATTTTAGCAAACCGGATAAAAATTCCAGCAAAACCGGGAGAAACCGGATCAATTTCAACAAAACCGAGTCAAAATTTCAGTAAATCGGGTCAAAATTATAATAAATTGGGTTGGGCCAAAATTCAGTAAACCGATTAAAATTATATTAAACCAGACCGGGTTAATAATTGGGTAAACTGGATTTAATTCAATTTTAATTTTGGTCAGGTTGGGTCAAAATTGGGCATGAAATCGGGTCAAAATTGATGGTTTTTTAGGGTTTGGGTCAAAATTTTGGTTATTTAACAGNATACATGAGGGGGGAATAGGATGAGTGTGATACATGAGGGGGGAATAGGCAAAGTATCCAAACATTGGGTGGAAATAGGAGTTTTACCCTATTATTATCTATATTGATTCTAAATTAGACATATTCAACTCAAATATATTGATAATGGCATGGGTCGCTTGGTCGCATATTTGGATCAATAGATCCGAACTCGACGAATTTATTGATTTATAAGGATGAAAGGACAAAATCAAAACAATACATTTACAACGTCAAGCTAATTAATACCAAATGAGGGTCGCATGAAGGTCGCATGGGTCGCATGGTCGCATATATTGATGAATAGATGCAAACTCGACGAATTTACGGGTTTATGATGATAAAATTCCAAAAACAAATCAAAACAATACATCTACAACGACAAACTAATTAATGCCAAATGAGGGTCGCATGAGTCGCATGAGTTCACTAGAGAGATAGTTCATTAGCCGAGAGTGATCCAACATTGTCACCTAAGTCATCTTCTGCCATGTACTTCGTCTTCCAGTCACATTTGAAGAGTGACTCAACACCGTCACCTAAGTCACCCCCATAACTCGTCAGTGACTGAATAGAGCCTGAGTCCACCGATTACCAAGACCTTGAGTAACACATAGACAACACGATGCCCTGCGTCGACAATGGTGACTGCGCCACGCAGGTCACAAAGGTAAAAAAGTTTTTTCATAGAAATATGGGTTAGATACGCATACTAAGAGAAGAACCGTAGATGTTAACTTATATACATGGGTCGGAAGGGTCACATGGGTCGGAAGACAGGAGTTTGATAGCAAAATGACAAGTCACATGGGTCGGAAGAAAAGATTCTGACTGTAAAATGACAAGTCACATGGGTAGGAAGGGTCACATGGGTCGGAAGGGTCACATGGGTTACAAGACAGGAGTCTGACAGCAAAACGACAAGTCGCATGAGTCGCATAGATCGCATGAGTCGTCCATGGGTCATATATGGTCATATAGGGTCGCATGAGTCGTACAAGGGTCATATGTGGTCGCATTAGACGTCCATGGGTCATATGTGGTCACATGAGTCGTCCATGGGTCATATGTGGTCATATTGGATCGCATGAGTCGTACAAGGGTCACGTGTAGTCGCATGAGTCGTACAAGGGTCATATGTGGTCGCATGCGTCGGATGGACTCCTCTATTTATAAACTCATATTTAACGAAAAATAAATGGACTCCTAAAATTCCAGAAAGACACTAAATACAAAGAATGACCAAGGTGCATGTATTGACCACATTAAAGAACCTTTTAATATAGGTCTTGAATGTGGCATTGGTAAAATAAAAAGCATAGCTAACACCTGGAAAAAGCAGTAGTCTGACATTGAAAAGACTAGTCGAAAGGGTCGAAATGGACAAATGGATCGAAAGGGTCGAAATGGACAAATGGGTCGTAAGGGTCGCAAGGGTCGGAAGGATCGTAATGGTCGGAAGGGTCGAAATGGATAAATGGGTCGTAGGGGACAAGGGTCGCAGGGGTCCTAGGGTCGAAGAGGCCCCTCTGTGACCCTTTTACCTCTTCGAAAGTGTAAAAATGGACAAATGGGTCCCAGGGGTTCAAGGGTCACAGAGGGACAAGGGTCGCAGGGGTCCTAGGGTCGAAGAGGTCCCTCTATGACCCTTTTACCTCTTCGAAAGTGTCGAAATGGACAAATGGGTCACAATGGCCGGAAGGGTCGCAATGGTCAAAATGGACAAATGGGTCGCAAGGTTCGCAATGGTCGCAATGGCCGGAAATGTCGCAATGGCCACATGGGTCGCAAAGGGTCGCAAGGATCGTATGACCCCTCTGCAACCGTTTGACCCCTGCGATAATGTACCAAATATTTATAAAAAATAATGTACCAAATATTTAAAAAAACAATGTACCAAATGTTTACATCTACCAGTCCAAAAAAAAAACAATGTACCAAATATCAAGTTAGTCTTCTTCGGGTTCATAGATATTTTCTCCATTACTATATATATCAGTCGCCATCTTCTCACGCATGGAAGTAACATTTTCGTCGCAAAGTAAGCGAAACACATTACTCCTCATTAACGAGGCTTCTACGAATTTGTAGGAGAAAACACCACAGTCATTCCCGCTTTGGTTCTGTGACAGACCTTCATAATACACATACTTCCATTCATCTTCTCCAGAAGCCGAAGAAGGAAACCCTCTGAGAATGAGCATCTTGGGGACAACTTTTCTTATCTTTTCAATCACCGGATCGATATGTGTTTCCTTAAGCTTCATCTGACAGTCGTATAGCGTGATGCATCGGGTTTTGAAATCTGCTTTGATTGCTATCCAATGACATCCTACCCATTGATCTTTGTCCAATGGAATGTTTAGAACCGAGACAAAACCTTCATAATCACTAATTGGTGTCTTTGTACTTCTGAATGGATACTTGGCATTCCAAAAATCACTAAGAATTTCCGGCAAAGTTTCCATATCCTCGTACATCCACATCGAGAGCGTCTGTATGAAAGCAACAGGGCAAACGTAATAATTCAGATTCGCGCTGGGATCCAATGTCGAGCAAGAAGACATCTCCATCAACGCCTCATCCAATTGCTGCAAAAAAAAATTAACACATAGGAATACATATGACACAAAAATCTGTGAGACTAAGGGTCTAAAAAAACTTACATCATCTTCAAGCCATACGTTGGCCTTTAATATAATCTCCCAAAACTTTGGCCCCCCGGGGAATATCTAGCTCAGATTTCCACCACCGCTCATGTCCAGGTGTCTTCAAGAACAGATATAGCTTAGTCAATTTGTCACCGCTAGCTTCAAGGAACGTAGGAAATCGGGTTACCAAGCTCTTTATTAATCCCTTGGGATTCCACACAAACTCCTCTTCCCCTTTAGGTTCTTGAACCACTGTTCTTGCTCTTTTCGCCGGCAGAGGTTCAACATATGGCGCAGACTCCTTCGATAATGGTCCAGCACCTGCATAAAATTTACCTCATTAAACATATGGCGACCAATGCGACCTATACGACCCATGCTCCCCATGCGACCAATACGACCATGCGACCAATACTACCATTGTGCGACCAATGCGACCCATGCGATCTATGCGACCTCAAATGACCGTACTTACTTGGTTCGTTACATTGATTATGTAACACATGCAACCAATGCGACCCATTCGACTTTAGCGACCCAGTGACACATGCGACATATGAAACCCATGCGACCCATACGACTCTAACGACCCTGCGGCTTATGCGACCCTACGACTCTAACGATCCTACGACTTATACGACCCCACGACTTATATGTCTCGATGGAAATTGACATTCAAATGACCTTTTCACTAAATATTACTTACTTGGTGCAACTTTCTCGGCAGTCTTTGATTTTGGATTAGGCATATGAATCTCGACATCCCTTAGAAGATCTCTTAAGCGTTGATAATTCTCTTCTCCGACTTTCTTATTTCCCCTATTAATTTCTGCTCCAGTGTCAGAGGGACTGCAGTATCAGCATCAGCATCAACATCACTCACGCTGTTGCTGCTGATTCTAGCCATTTTCCTTCTCGCAAACTTTAAATCGATCCCTCTCAAGTTCGACATCACTTATTTCTTTCTTGTTATAAACTTTTAAACAGGTTCCACGTCGAAAAACTGTTCGGTTTTCTCGTTTTTTTACAGTTTTTCACGTCAGAAAACTACCGAACATGGGTTTTTTCACGTTCGAACATTAAGGGCAAGTTTATCTTTTCTTCGGTTTTTTTATTTAATAATTATTTTAGGAAAGAATATTTTTAAAGTGATTTAATCCTATAAAGGTATTTCTGATATTCCGTCTAAAATTCTTATAACTCCAAAATTACTATTTTTTTTCTATAAGCATTATAACTTGCACTTGTTGTTTTTTTAGTTTGAGTATATTAAGTAAATTCTCAACATCGATCAATAATTTGTAAATCATATAACTTAAGTAAAATTTATATAAATTATGAATTATTGTTAGACTAAAAAAAGTATGGATTCTTGTTACACTGATAATTTCTTTCATATAATAAATTATTTTCTTGTTGGAAATTTTCATATTAATAAATTGAAATTTGATACATATTTAGATGGATTTAAAAATAATTTAAATTAAAATAAATAAAATATTTTATTTTTTTCTTAAAATAAAAGTTATTTAAATATTATTGTTTATATATAACCCGGTTCAATTGATTAATTTAAAGATATGTCTAAATATATAAAAATAGTTATATATAAAAAAAATTAATATCATTTATAGAAATATATACTTGATAAATATAGATAATTATATATGATCATTTAAAAACGTAATTAAAAATGTATTTTACGAATGAAATTATATATAAAAGGAATTTTGGTGATTTTTAGTGAAGTCATCTAACTATAATTTTTTTTAATAAAAATAAATAGCATGTTTGAGAAATAAATTGTAATTTTATTTGATTTCAAATATTTTTTACATAATTTAAAAATTATTAATTTTTCTTTCTTTAATTGTCCATTTTCTTCACTTTTTCTATTTATTTCTCTATGTATTTATGTTTTAGTTTTATTAAAAAATCTATAATAATACATTTAAAATAGAATTTAGACCATCATTTCAATTTTTTTTTAATTTCTTTTACATTACTTGTTTTATATTTGAAAGGAACAGATGAAAGTTATAATATTTATTTGTTTTACGTTATAATCTTTGAGAGTTATAATATTTATTTGTTTTACGTTATATTGAATGAAACAATTGAAGTTATAATATTTATTTGTTTTACGTTATAATTTTAAAAAATTATAATATTTATTTGTTTTACGTTATATTTAAAAGGAACAGTTGAGAGTTATAATCTACCACCAGACAGACAAATTCTATAACTATCAATTCTTCAACATCAATTTACAAATATTCACAAAATAAAAAAAATATTAGTAGAACTGATTGAGATAGAAAAAGGTAAAAATGTATTTAACACTATTTAAAAATAATGGGTAAAAACATTTATTTTGTAATATTATTACAATAACATTTATATATATTATAAATAAATGACTTAAAACAAATAAATATTTACGAATGAAATTATATATATATATATATAAAGAAGATTTTTTAATGGTTTCTGGTTAAGTCATCTTAACTATAATTTTTTTTAATAAAAATAAATAATATGTTTAATTCTCTTCACTTCTCCATGCATTTATGTTTTAGTTTTATTAAAAGAATAGATTGCTATTCAATTTGAGTCTATTTTTTCTACATATTAAAAAATTATTATTTTTATTTCTTTAATTATCCATTCTCCATATTTCTCCATACATTTATGTTTCAACTTTATTAAAAGAAATTCTAAAATAATAAACACATTTACAATAGAATTTTGACCATCATTTCAATTTTTTTGTTTAATTTCTTTTAAGTTACTAATCTTATATTTGAAAGAAAGAGTTGAAATTTATAATATTTATTTTGTTTTACGTTATTGTTTATTATTAAAAATAAATCATGGCTTTCGGTCTTCCTCTCCCACGCCTACAAAAATAAACAACAAAAACACTTAAAGTAATTAGAAAATTTTACAGCAAATATGTATTTAACACTATTTAAAAATAATGGTTAAGAAAACATTTATTGTTAAAAAAAATTAATTATTAATAGATATATATATATATTACAAAATATAAAATATATATCATATGATTATAATATAAATACAATTATAATATAATATAATTATTATATATTTATTAACATGTACATGTATAATATATATAAGATTTGATTATATATATATGTATAAGTAACTTTATATATGCTATAATATAATCTATATATACAATATATATATAAATATAATATATATACATATATACATTACCGTGTATGTGTATATTGGAAGAGAGAGGATTGAGAGAGAGTTTTGAGAGGCTCGTGAGCAAGAAAAGAGAGAGAGGGGAGAGAAAATGAAAATTATATTTGTGAATTCTGATTTTTTTGTTATGTATGTAATTTTATAAATGGGAGTATCTATTTATAGGCAAATATCCCTTAATATTTAATAATAAATATAATATATGGGCTGTGGTCTATGAAGACATTTATAATTTAATACTTCTCTTTAAATGTCTATTGACAATCTCGTTAAGAACCTTATCATAGAAAAACCCTTTGGGATAAAAACCATGATGAGGGAAAAAGAGTACAGTCATAAAAACTCCTCATCGATTTGTCAATCCTTTGTTTAATCATAAGCTTCGGAGGTGACGCATCCCGATATTTTGAATGTGTTTTCTTAATGTTGAAGTGGGGAGCGCTTTTGTGAATAAATCGGCTATATTTTCGCATGATCGGATGTATTGAACATCAACTTCTTTCTTCTTCTCGAGCTCTTGTGTATACGTGAAAAATTTGGGAGGTATATGCTTTGTTCTGTCACTTTTGATATATCCTTCCTTTGTTTGAGCAACGCAAGCGGCATTATCTTCATATAGTATTGTTGGGTTGATATTAGTTGATAATCCGCATGTGTCTTGTATGTGTCGAGTTAAAGCTCTGAGCCACACACATTCTCTACTCGCTTCATGAAGTGCTATGACTTCAGCATGATTTGAAGATGTTGCAACTAGTGTTTGTTTCTGCAAACGCAATGATATCATTGTCCCTCCAATTGTGAAAACATATCCTGTTTGTGATTTAGCTTTATGAGGATCTGATAAGTAACCTGCATCTGCAAAACCGATCAACTCACGTTTGGAATCTCTAGGATAAAATAATCCTAAATCAATCGTTCCTTGCAAATATCGAAAGATATGTTTAATCCCTATCCAATGACGACGTGTAGGGGATGAGTTATATCGTGACAAAAGATTAGTAGCAAATGCTATATCAAGACGAGTGCAATTTGCTAGATACAAGAGAGCCCCTATTGCACTCACATATGGTACTTCTGGTCCAAGTATATCTTCATTTTCTTCACAAGGACGAAATGGATCTTTTTCAACATTTAAAGATCTACATACCATTGGAGTGCTTAATGGATTTGCTTTATCCATGTTAAAGCGTTTTAATACTCTCTTTGTATATTTCGATTGATGTACGAATATACCAGGCTTTAGATGCTCTATCTGTAAACCAAGACAAAATTTTGTTTGTCCAAGGTCTTTCATTTCAAATTCCTTTTTCAGATAATTCCGAGCATTTTCAATCTCTTTTGAGGTCCCAATTATATTCAGATCATCAACGTAAATAGATATAATCACAAATCCACTTGTTGTTTTCTGAATTAGGGTTCCAAACGATCGGGCCGAGCTCTATTCGAACGGGCTCTTTGGTCGGCCCGAGCCCGAAGGCCCGGTTTCATTCGGGCTGCCAAATTTACAGCCCGAGCCCGCGTATTTCGGGCGGGTTTCGGGTGGGCCCGCGGGCTCGGGCTGTTTTTTACACCCATAGTCCTTCCTCTTCAGATACTTTCTAAAAGTGTCACACGTGGCTATGCTAAATTGGCTTACTTCGATAGATCGAGAAGCAGCCGATTATTCCTCCACTTCTCCGTCTTCGCCGTGAGCGCATTTCGCATTTCGCATCAGGTCGTGTCTGCAACTTCATGCCTTCACCTTCCCTTGCTAGGTTAGTCGATATCGTCAATTCATTAGCTCTTACTTCTAATGATCTGATGTCGATTCTCCGGAGAAATTTATCCGTTCGGAGGTACGAATCCGTATTGCGAGGATCGAATTGGTAAAATTGATGTCTATCTCGCGGCAGAATCTTGCGTTTTGAGCTAGAATTTTGGTATTCTAGATAATATTCGGTCATTCAGATCCCGCAATCTATTTTTATGCGTAGACCCAGATTTTTGTCAGTAGGGCTAATCAGGCAAAATGATGGGCTTGACTTGATGATGCCATAGACCTATGAACGAAGATCCATTATGAGAGTGCTGCATTTTCTATGTTACTTTTGGATATCAATTGATGAGAGTTACTGATATCGTTGCTTAAAAATGCTTTTGTTAGGTTGTTAGAAATTTGCACTTGAAGCCACTAGGGCTCCTACTCATCTGGCTCCTGGGTTCGATGGATTCTCCGGGTGAGTTCTCTTTCGTATGTTTCTGTTCCCAAGTTTTTTTCTTTTTTGTATGAGTTTCCTTGGTCATTTAAAGCGTCAAAAACTCAAATATCTGTATGTTTTTGTTTTACTCTTCTTATTGTGAAGGAACTGAATTCGATAGCTGTTTCTTTTTTAAAAATTTACCTGTTTCTTAGTTCATTCTAGGTATTTATGGAGTCTTGGTCAGCTGATTCTCTAGCTATTCCTTTATTTTCTTGCAGCGGGTGGTCCAAAAAAGACATCTGTAGTTGTTGTTACCTTAGACACTGGTGAGGTCTACGTTGTTGCTAGTTCTATTTCCAGGCCTGATACCCAGGTTATCTATGTTGATCCTACTACTGGGGCCCTGCGGTATACTGGAAAACCTGGTTGTGACAATTTTAAGTCTGAGCATGAAGCCTTAGATTATATTACTAATGGCTCAAAATGGAGTTGCAGAAGTACCGTTTATGCCAGGGCAATACTTGGATATGCTGCCTTGGGAAGCTTTGGGTTGCTTCTTGTTGCGACCAAGCTAAGTCCAAGTATTCCAGATTTGCCTGGCGGAGGCTGTGTATACACAGTGACTGAGAGCCAGTGGATCAAAATATCACTTCAAAACCCACAGCCTCAAGGGAAAGGAGAAATGAAAAATATTCAGGAGTTGACAGAGCTTGAAATTGATGGGAAACACTACTTTTGCGAGTCTAGAGACATTACTCGGCCCTTCCCAAGCCATATGCCACTGCAAAAGCCTGATGATGAATTTGTGTGGAACAGTTGGTTATCCATGCCATTCAAGAATATTGGACTGCATGAGCATTGCGTTATTCTTCTGCAGGTTGTTTTTCATGCGCGATGCTTAATTATTGACAACCTGTGATTGATCAACCTATGTCACTGTGATTAAATACATGTCTTAGGATATTATTTTATATTCTTAGATGAAGGGATGTTGCTTCATGTTTTCTTATTTGATTTTAATTATAGGGGTTTGCAGAATATCGACCTTTTGGGAGCTCGGGTCAGATGGAAGGAATTGTTGCTCTTATCGCTCGCCGTAGCCGACTGCATCCTGGTACACGTTATCTGGCTCGGGGCTTGAATTCGTGTTTTGGTACAGGTGAGATGCTCCAGAAATATCTCTGTCAGATCTATTTTATTTTGTTGTCAACACTTTACCTGAGTTATTCTCTGCTGGCTTTGTAGTTCTCTCTGTTGATCTCAGCTACAAAAATCTGGGTAGTTGTATTGATTTGCTACTGCTGATGACACATTACATATAAACACAGTTTTTATATGTACAAGTGGCTTTAGCACGACCTAGACCTTATTTTAGTAGAATTATGTGTAGTGCAGGTAATGAAGTCGAGTGTGAACAGCTTGTATGGATCCCTAGAAGATCTGGTCAGAGCATTCCTTTCAACACATACATTTGGCGACGTGGTACCATTCCGATATGGTGGGGTGCGGAACTGAAGATCACTGCTGCAGAAGCCGAAATTTATGTGGCAGATGGGGATCCATATAAAGGAAGTACAGAATATTACAATAGGTTAAGCAAGCGTTATGACTCTAGGAATCTAGATGCACTTGTTGGGGAGAATCAGAAGAAAAAGGCTTTTGTTCCTATTGTTGAGCATTGCGTTATTCTTCTGCAGGTTGTTTTTCATGCGCGATGCTTAATTATTGACAACCTGTGATTGATCAACCTATGTCACTGTGATTAAATACATGTCTTAGGATATTATTTTATATTCTTAGATGAAGGGATGTTGCTTCATGTTTTCTTATTTGATTTTAATTATAGGGGTTTGCAGAATATCGACCTTTTGGGAGCTCGGGTCAGATGGAAGGAATTGTTGCTCTTATCGCTCGCCGTAGCCGACTGCATCCTGGTACACGTTATCTGGCTCGGGGCTTGAATTCGTGTTTTGGTACAGGTGAGATGCTCCAGAAATATCTCTGTCAGATCTATTTTATTTTGTTGTCAACACTTTACCTGAGTTATTCTCTGCTGGCTTTGTAGTTCTCTCTGTTGATCTCAGCTACAAAAATCTGGGTAGTTGTATTGATTTGCTACTGCTGATGACACATTACATATAAACACAGTTTTTATATGTACAAGTGGCTTTAGCACGACCTAGACCTTATTTTAGTAGAATTATGTGTAGTGCAGGTAATGAAGTCGAGTGTGAACAGCTTGTATGGATCCCTAGAAGATCTGGTCAGAGCATTCCTTTCAACACATACATTTGGCGACGTGGTACCATTCCGATATGGTGGGGTGCGGAACTGAAGATCACTGCTGCAGAAGCCGAAATTTATGTGGCAGATGGGGATCCATATAAAGGAAGTACAGAATATTACAATAGGTTAAGCAAGCGTTATGACTCTAGGAATCTAGATGCACTTGTTGGGGAGAATCAGAAGAAAAAGGCTTTTGTTCCTATTGTGTGCATTAACTTACTGAGAAATGGAGAAGGAAAGTCAGAATCTATCTTAGTTCAGCATTTTGAAGAATCAATGAACTATGTCAGATCGAGTGGCAAGCTTCCTCATACTCGTGTTCATTTGATTAATTATGATTGGCATGCGAGTGTGAAGCTGAAAGGTGAGCAGCAAACAATTGAAGGATTATGGATGTATTTAAAATCGCCCACTATGGCAATAGGAATTTCTGAAGGTGATTATTTACCATCGCGACAAAGACTGAAAGAGTGCAGAGGTGAGGTAATCTATAATGATGACATTGGAGGTGCCTTTTGCTTGCGATCACATCAAAATGGGGTGATACGTTTTAACTGCGCTGATTCTTTGGATCGAACAAATGCGGCTAGTTTCTTTGGCGCTCTTCAAGTGTTTGTAGAGCAATGTCGGAGATTAGGGATATCTCTTGATACTGATTTAGGATATGGATATAATCCTGTTAATAGATATGGTGGAGTCTATACTGCTCCATTGCCACCTGGCTGGGAAAAAAGAACTGATTCGGTCACTGGAAAAACATACTATATAGATCATAATACTAAGACAACTACATGGAGTCATCCGTGTCCAGATAAACCGTGGAAGAGATTCGATATGACTTTTGAGGAGTTCAAGAAATCAACTATCTTATCTCCTGTATCTGAGCTAGCAGATCTTTTTTTGCAACAAGGTGACATCCATGCAACCCTCTACACTGGTTCAAAAGCAATGCACAGCCAAATTCTTAACATTTTCAGTGAAGAATCAGGAACGTTTAAACAGTTTTCTGCAGCACAGAAAAATATGAAAATTACGTTACAGAGAAGATACAAAAATGCTATGGTTGATAGTTCAAGGCAAAAGCAGCTGGAGATGTTTCTGGGAATGAGGCTTTTTAAGCATCTTCCATCCATTCCTATTCAGCCTTTACATGTACGCAAAACCGATAGAATTTCAGTTAACATTTTTCCTATCTTATAGCTTCACCGATTTTCATGTATCGACTGCACTAATTGACTGCTAACGGGATCTTTTGTATAAATAGATGTAGTTTGCACGTGGGATGGTTGCTCTCTATTTGCTGTTGTTGTTATATCTTATTCTTCTATAAAGAATAGCTTCTACATTCATTCTATATTTTTTTATCGCTAAAATCTCAGATTATTTCTGATTGAAATAGTGAAAATGGCAGGTACTTTCCCGATCCAGTGGTTTCTTTCTGAAACCTGTGCCTAGCATATCTGCAAGTTCCAATGATGGGTCCAGTCTGCTAAGTTTCAAGAGGAAGGACATAACTTGGGTACCTCCATTTGGATATAACTATTTCCTGGTTAATTGTTACTAGAAAAGTTGAGTGTACTATTTTATCTTCTTTTCATGTATTTACAGGTATTTCCACAAGCTGCAGATGTTGTTGAATTATTTATATATCTTGGTGAGCCTTGCCATGTATGTCAACTGCTGCTAACAGTATCTCACGGTGCTGATGATTTAACATATCCATACACCGTGGATGTGAGGACTGGACACCACATAGCTGGCCTTAAATTAGTTGTTGAGGTTGAAAATTTTCTCTCTCTCTCCTCGCCTCCTTTCTTTTAAGCACGTGTGATTCTATGAAATCTTACTCGCAAGTTAGTTCAACTGGATTTTGGATTGCTTTGTTTTTCTTTTTGTGGACAGGGTGCCTCAATACCTCGGTGTGCCAATGGTACAAATCTTCTAATACCTTTACCAGGGCCAATTCATGCTGACGATATGGCTGTTACTGGAGCCGGTGCACGTCTTCATGAAAAAGACAGATCAAGTCTTTCTCTGTTGTATGATTTTGAAGAACTAGAAGGAGAATTAGATTTTTTAACCCGTGTAGTGGCTGTTACATTCTATCCTGCCGAGTCTACTAGAAATCCAATGACTCTTGGTCAGGTACTTGTCACTTTTTAGCATCATCTTTCCGTTATTCTCATTGTACTCTTGCGAATAGTCAACATCATGAATCAATACCTTCTTTCTTCCTTTTTCCTGGGTTTTGGTCTGTTTTGTGTATCTATATTTTCATTTGAAAAAACTTTGGAACAACCACCTTTCTGTGTCGTGCTTTTTTTCTGCAGATAGAAGTCCTAGGAGCTTCACTCCCATGGAAAGAAGTATTCTCTAATGAATGGACGGAAGGGAAATTAGCACAGCTTGCTAGGAGAACAGATGAAGATAAAGGTCATATATCTTCCTGTTCCGATTCCAACCCATTTCCCGCAACATCTTTACGTCCTGATGCAGTACCCTCATCAACCCAACAGCAAAACCCATTTTCCGGTGATCTGGTGGACCTTTTGACTGGAGAGATCATTTCGTCTGATCCCGTACCACAGCCAATGGTTGAACATGTTGCAAGTGGGGACAGCGATTTTCTTGACTTCTTAGATCAAGTACTTGTTGAGCATCATGGATCTGAAACTTTTCCTAGTGGATCTTCCTCGCAAGGTCAAATGCCTCAGGAAAGCAATGCTCAGTTGTACTTAAATTGTTTGAAGTCCCTTGCAGGTCCAAACATGGTAGGCTACTTTATTGTTCTTTTTATAATATTAGGATCTGGGTTTGAAAGAGTAAATAAGTTTTGGAAATGGTAATTTTGCATGTAATAACTTTTCCTGATGTTGAATAGATTGATCTTGTCTGCTGGTTCACTGACTTTGGTTTTTAAATTACCAAGTTAGATTAGCAGAAAATTAATTGCCATGTGCTTGATGTAAATATACAGGGAAAGAAGCTGGACTTTGTAGAAGCCATGAAGCTTGAAATTGAGCGACTGCGGCTGAATCTTTCTGCAGCAGAAAGGGATAGGGCTTTGCTGTCAATTGGAATTGATCCTGCCACTATTAATCCAAACTCATTGTGTGATGAGTTGTACATTGGAAGATTATGCAGAATTGCGAATGCCCTTGCAGTTCTGGGCCAAGCTTCTCTTGAAGACAAAATTATAGGTTCAATTGGCCTAGGGAAGTTGGATGATAATGTCATAGATTTCTGGAACATTACTGGCATCGGTGCGGGTTGTTCTGGTGGAATGTGTCAAGTGAGAGCCGAGGTCAATAAAAATGCTGCTGGATCTTCTACCAAGAGTTCTGGTGGAGACTCAAGGCCAGTGTTTTCTTGTCACCAATGTATGAAGAAAGCGTGCAAGGTTTGTTGTGCTGGAAGAGGAGCTCTACTGCTTTCAAAATATAACTCTAGGGACCTTGCAAATGGAAGTGGTATTGGAGCTCAAGTTGATGTCTCTGCTAATTCAATAGGTTTAGATAATTTCGTTTGTAAAAAATGCTGCAGCACAATAGTGCTTGAAGCCTTGATTGTAGATTATGTTAGGGTCTTGCTCAGTTTGCGGAGAAGTGGCCGTGTTGATAGTGCTGCTTGTGAAGCTTTGAGTGAGGTATTTGGGCCTGCCTCTATAAACCATCGTTCTGTTAGAAATCAATCTTTTCCTGGTCAGGGAGACTGTAAATCCCTCCATGAAGTTATCGGTCAAGAGGAATCACTTGCTGAGTTCCCATATGCCAGCTTTTTACAGACGGTAATTTTTCTGCCCATTGTTGAACTTCTTTTCTTTGTTCTTATGCATGGCTTTATGTATCCGATGTTCAATCTATCCTTTACTTTTCCGATTATGGAGGGTTCTAAATGCAACATGGAGAAGGCTTCTAAATGTGACATGGATTTTACTTGTAGCAGTTTCTCTCTAATCCTCTTTTGTCTGTTTGGATGTTTGCATGTTGTAACACAGGTTGAAACGGCGACTGATTCAGCACCGTATTTGTCATTGCTCACCCCGTTCACTTCTGGTTCATGTAAATCTTACTGGAAAGCTCCCTCTGGCGTGAACTCTGTTGAATTTAATATTGCTCTCAGTAGCCTTTCTGATGTCAGCAGTGTGATCTTACTCGTCAGTCCATGTGGTTACTCAGATGCCGATGCTCCTACTGTAAGTTGATTTATCTATCCTCAGCTGAATTCTTAACTTAACCTATGCTGTTACAGATGGTATAAATATGATTTATGTTCATGTCACTAATGTATGCTTTCAATCTTTTGTGTATAGGTACAAATCTGGGCGGGCAATAGCATACAAAAGGAAGAACGATCATTGATGGGAAAATGGGATGTGGAATCCCTGATTAGATCTTCTCCTGAGTTTTATGGTCCAGAAAATTCTGGCAGAGAGGATAGGGCACCGAGGCATATAAAATTTTCTTTCAGAAATCCTTTTCGTTGCCGCATTATATGGATAACACTGCGCCTTCAGCGGCCTGGATCCAACTCAGTTTGTTTAGACAGAGACCTTAACCTCTTGTCTCTAGATGAGAACCCGTTTGCCCAAATATCTCGACGTGCCTCGTTTGGAGGAGTTGCTGAGAGTGATCTGTGTCTTCATGGGAAACGTATCTTGATCGTTGGAAGAACTGTGAAGCAGGATTTGGTTCTTGCATCATCTCAAGGTGTTGAGAACATGAACATTAGAAACTGGTTGGACAGACCCCCACGATTGAATAGGTTCCAGGTACCTTGCAACTTTTCCTTAGTCACCTGGAGAAATCTATGTATTGTGTGTTCATTCACTATTTTTTCCCCTTCCAAACCAAAGTGTAATTGCTTTTGGTCTTCATTTCTCTTCAGATACCACTCGAGGTTGAGAGGCCAATGGAGAATGATCTAGCCCTTGAAATGTATATTCAGACTGCTTCGCCTTTGATGGCTGGATTCCGTTTAGATGCATTCAGCGTTATAAAGCCCCGAGTTACCCATTCACCTTCTTCAAATATAGTAGACATTTGGGATCCAATAAATACCATAATCGAAGACAAGCATATATCTCCGGCTGTGTTGTTTATACAAGTATCCGTTCTCCAGGTACCCTCATCACTTATGCAACCTTTCCATGGCTGGGCAACAAAACCCTTTTCCCACTTTTTGATGCCTGAAATCAAAACCATAATACCTCGAAGTTTCATTTTGTCTGAAACTTTGTTGCAGGAACCGTACACGATGGTGACAATTGCAGAATACAGGTTACCAGAGGCACGGCCTGGAACACCAATGTACTTCGATTTCCCTGAGCAGATTCAAACGCGTAGAGTGTTGTTCAAACTGCTAGGAGATGTTGCATCATTCTCAGATGATCCAGCCGAAGCAGAAGATTTGAGTGGACAGGCTTCTCCTTTTGCAACAGGGCTGTCCCTTTCAAACAGGATCAAACTATATTACTACGCCGATCCTTACGAACTAGGCAAGTGGGCTAGCCTCTCTGCTGTCTGAAAAAAAAAAAACTCTCCGGCCTTATCGACTTTTTGTGCGGGGGATTTTGAATTGTTTGATCTTGTTGTATTGTTGATGTTTGTGTTGCAACGGTCACAAGGAGCTTTATACACAAGTGGTTTGAATCTTCTTGACAATTTATGCTCCGAAAATGACGGTTGCCATTTATAGGGCTCTTTTGACTGGAAAATAATATGGGGTCATTTTGGAAACATTAAAGAGTATATGGGTCTTTTTCGGATAATCGAAAGTACACCTCCGAAGTTCTGTGATGATGATGTCATTCGATAATGATACTAGTACTAGACATTGCTCCGTCTCCATCTGGGTTTAGGGTTTCCGTACAGTCCGGTGACGGAGAGTGACTGTTCTACACTCGCTCTTGGTCTTATCACGGTACGTAATCTCTTACTAATCGCCTTGTTTTGTCTTTTGCGTACGATACATAACTCGGAATCACCGAGTTGTTTCAATGGCATATGTAGGGTTTGGAATTTTCCCGTGAGATCTCTGTAGAAGGTTGTGAAATGACCATCTAGGTTTTCAGTGTCCTCTTGTCCCGGAAGATCATAATCTGAGTCTCTGATCCTCTTAGAGATATAATTTAACTGTTTCTTTGTTGTTCGGAGTTGCGAATGATATATGCATATATAGAAGATTCCTAGGTGCAGCAACCTTCATGGTTTTTTTTCATGTGTGTACTCTGCTATTTTTCTTCATCAGATATATGCATGTAGCATTCGAGTGTTGAGCGTCTCGTGCTTGTTCCTTTTCTGTGCTTTATTGTTTTTGGAACATGTAGATAAGGTTTGTTTTTACTTCTGATTTGTGTTTGAGGTCTGGTTATCTTTATGTCTCATGGATTTGCAGATGTTGCCAAGTATATGATCCATGTGCTTTCTTTTGGAATCCAGGTTTTTTATGTAATACAGATTGAATAGGAGGCTAAGATGGAGATTGCCACGAGAGACATCGAGTCTGCTTTGTCAGGTCCAAAGCCAATGGAATGGTCCACTGTCCCATCCGATGGTCCTCAAGCTCCTGGAAAGCAGCGTACATCGAGCTTGGAAGGACCAATTATGTTGCTAAATGGACATCAGAGTGCTGTATACACCATGAAATTCAACCCGGCTGGAACTGTAATTGCTTCTGGATCCCATGATAGAGAAATCTTCCTCTGGAGAGTTCATGGAGACTGCAAAAACTTTATGGTCTTGAAGGGTCACAAGAATGCTGTCCTTGATCTTCACTGGACCGTTGATGGCTCCCAGATTATATCAGCAAGCCCCGATAAAACTGTAAGAGCATGGGATGTTGAAACTGGAAAACAGATCAAGAAGATGACTGAACACTCGTCCTTTGTGAATTCTTGCTGTCCTTCACGTAAAGGGCCACCTCTTATAGTCAGCGGCTCTGATGACGGAACTGCAAAGCTTTGGGACATGCGGCAGAGAGGTGCCATACAAACATTCCCAGAAGCATACCAAATCACTGCTGTCTCTTTCTCAGATGCATCTGACAAGATCTTCACTGGTGGTATAGACACTAACGTGAAAGTTTGGGACTTGCGGAAAGGTGAGGTATCCATGACGCTTCAGGGCCATCAAGATTCAATAACAGGGATGAGCCTAAGTCCTGACGGGTCATACCTTCTCACCAACGGCATGGACTGCAAGGTTTGCATATGGGACATGCGACCCTATGCCCCGCAAAACCGGTGCGTAAAGATTTTGGAAGGACACCAACACAACTTTGAGAAGAACCTGCTGAAATGTGGATGGTCACCCGACGGTAGCAAAGTCACAGCCGGTAGCTCAGATCGAATGGTGTACATATGGGACACGACGTCAAGGCGCATTTTGTACAAGCTCCCTGGACATATTGGATCCGTGAATGAATCTGTCTTCCATCCGCACGAACCTATTATCGGATCTTGCAGCAGCGATAAACAGATTTATCTTGGAGAGATTTGAGATATATGAATCACATCCTCGACAGCAAACCCTTTTGTGTTCAAACTCAAAGTCAGATCATTACTAGGTAAGCTCGTATTTCACTTGTAGAATTCTAGCTTTGTAACTCGCCTGGTATTAAAAAGTTAAAAAAAATCTCTATTTTTCTTAATTCTCCCAGAAGCAGACAGAAATATTTGCTGCCTGTTATTGTATAGGTCCAACAAAAACTGTGTTTATTATACATATCCAACTTATACAAATAACCTCTAATTGGTAATTCATGTTTTAATTCTTTAAAATTTCGTTGTTTTAAATTGGTAATTTATGTTTTAATTCTTTTAAAAATTGTAGTTGTAATAACCATTTTAAAAATTTATATATGATTGAATCGGTGACAAAAACCATTATATAATTTAAGAGTATTTTTGTAAAACGTTGGAAAGTTTTTTTTTTCTTTTTTATAAATGGAATACAATGAGCTGAGTTGGATCGTTCTTTCTTTGACAATGAGAAGTCAAAAACATAAGACAAGCCTCAAAATGCGGCGTCGTTTAGGCCGCGATCTCTCTGGCTCCCCCACTCTACTTGTTGTCCTGTCTTGAGAGTAGTGTCCAAAAAGCGAGTCAGAATCTCAGGCGAGAAAGCAGACATGGCGATGGCGGCTCTTTCTTCCTCTTCTCTCCTACGCAATCGGTTGACTTCTCGCCTCTGTAACCTCAGAATCTCTCCGGAACTCTCCTCTCTTTCCTCCTGCGCTGCGGCTGCTCTCGATTTCTGCCCGGCGGTTTCGGTGCTGAAGAATCAGACGCGGATGTGTGGGAATGTCACTTCCCGTGATCCCTCTGTAGTTTGCAAGGCAGCTTCTGTCAAGCCCCAGGATGGACTTGAACGGCTCAACATTGCCGAGGATGTCTCTCGGGTGAGATGGTTTTTCTCTCGATCGAGCCTTGTCGCGTTGTTCGTGACCTGTAGCATTTCGTGGAGAATCTAGTAGCGTTTTGTTGGAATCTCCTGAGTTGTGAATTCGACTTCATCGTTAATGCATTATTAATGGGTTTAGCTTTCTGTTGAAACTGCAAAACACGACGATTTGCCACGAAATCGAGGAATAGAAATTATCTCAATTGATTTTTTTTGTCCATTTCTTTTGTCTGGAGAATTCAGGGGACTTATGTCATGAATCTGTTGGCTTGATGCTTAACATGCAAGTAAGGCTTTGTCTTAGAACTTGAACGAATTCAAGTTCTAATATGCCTGAAATTACATATCTGTTCAATCATAATCCACGAGAATTTACGAAACTGGTTGCTGTTTGAGCTCAGAAGTTTGAGACTTTGCCTGAACTGGGAAATGTGGTGTCTTACATGAGCTCAGAAGTTCAAACTGTTTAGTTTAACATATTGCTTTATGCCCTGCTCTTAAAACTTAGAATGGGTTCAGAATATGCTCATCTTTCTCTTAATTTCTTACACGATGCAGCTTATCGGGAGAACCCCGATGGTATACCTGAATAACGTAGTGAAGGGCTGTGTTGCAAATGTTTCTGTCAAACTCGAAACCATGGAACCATGTTGCAGTGTCAAGGATAGGTGTGTAATCGGTGTTGGTCGTGACTTGTTCACATGATTCTAGTTGAACCTATCAAGTCTGAACTTTTCCTTGCACTAATTACAGGATTGGATACAGTATGATCACTGATGCTGAGCAGAAAGGGCTTATAACACCTGGAAAGGTATGAATCATAGAATAGTTATGCTTGTGTCATGCCTTAAGCAGGAGTTGGGCAGCTTACAGATGATAGACATTCTTGTAGTGCCAGACTTAATGGGACAAATCACTTTATGTGAGATTCTTGATCCTGGTTCTTGAGTAAAAATTATGTTTTGAGTTTGTTATCATATATTCTATAACCATGCTTGTGTAAAAAATGTTCCTCACCTATAACTGGTTCATTTCCTTCTATATAATTTATGTTGGCTTTTTTCTTTTGAGGCAATAAATTACTTTCGTGTAACTTTTTTGGTGTAGGGTTCTTCATTGTATGCCACCATGTAATGTCAGTTGTTCGTGATAAATTCCGCGTGCATATTTCATCGTGCTGACTTCATTTTCGCACTGTGTGTATCTAGAGTGTTCTTGTGGAACCCACCAGTGGAAACACAGGCATCGCCCTTGCATTTATTGCTGCTGCAAAAGGCTATAAACTTATCTTGACAATGCCATCATCCATGAGTTTGGAAAGAAGGATTCTTCTAAAGGCATTTGGAGCTGAGCTTGTATTAACAGATCCTGCAAAAGGCATGACTGGAGCAATTCAGAAGGCTGAACAGATCTTAAAAAGCGCTCCCAATGCATACATGCTTCAACAGTTCGACAATCCTGCTAATCCCAAGGTTTGTGTTTGTTTTTTTCTCAAACACAATTTGTCACACGAAGGTTTAATAAGTTTTAGCTCTATTTCTGCACGGCAGAAGAGCTTGGTGAAAAATGAAATTATAGAACATGCTGAAATTCTCCTGCAATTTTTCACTTCAAATGTGTGAGCAGTGAGTATGGTTGTCTGATCACATTCCATATGCTATTTTCATTGTGATGTGAGTTTAAATGATCATGACCTTCTGTGAAATTCCCTGGTATCATTCCTGTTGAAATTTTATTATCTGTTTGTGTTGACATATAAACTAACATGCAGATCCATTACGAGACTACTGGTCCTGAGATCTGGGAAGATACTAAAGGCAAGGTAGATATATTTGTTGCGGGAATTGGAACTGGTGGAACTATCAGCGGTGTTGGTCGATACATTAAAGAGAGAAAACCTGGAGTGAAGGTAAAGAGCAAAATATTCATGTCTCAGCTGGAGTTTGTCTGCAGATATTAATAATAGTCTTCATATCTGTCTGCCCCAATTGGTATGTTCCAGGTTATTGGCGTAGAACCTACAGAAAGCGATGTACTTTCTGGTGGAAAACCTGGTAAAGAACTGTCAGCAGTTTTCCCTCCTTGAATCACGTTGATCAAATTGCATTTCTGTAATCTTGTATTTTATTTTTATCCTGTTTGAAATTGCAGGACCTCACAAGATTCAAGGAATTGGAGCAGGATTTGTACCTAAGAATTTGGATCGTGATATTATGGATGAAGTCATCACGGTATGACCTGCTTTCTGGCTTCCCTTGAGATATTTGCTGTTTTCTTGTCATGATGTAATTGCCAATAATTTACCTCATAGTATCAACATTTTACTGTTACCTCCTTGTTTCTTCTTACCAGATATCCAGTGAAGAAGCTATTGAAACTGCAAAACAAGTAGCCCTCCAAGAAGGCTTGTTGGTTAGTCTTTTTACAATCTGACTTAATTTCAATAACTATTTATAGGTACAGTGAAGATTCAAAACAAAAAATATGAAGAAATTGTGATCATTAGCAATACTGATTTTGGAACAAAACCACTCATGAACTTTTCCACCTCAAGGGCAAATTCAAGTCCCATAGTCAGGGACGTTGTTTTCTGAACTGTTCTTTTCCCTCTCATATTTTTGTAATCTCTTAGCATTTTCGGGATATAATAATAATTTGCTCAAGCATTCTAATGAAACTCAATATTATTACAATTACAATTTTGGTCAGGTTGGTATATCTTCTGGAGCGGCAGCTGCTGCTGCAATCAAGGTCGCAAAGAGACCTGAGAATGCCGGGAAACTCATAGTTGTAAGTCCTGTTTCTTTTAAGTGTTGACAAAGATCCATTTAGACAAGGTTCAAACTCCATGCATGAAATCCACCCTAAAAAAAAGGATAGCTCTTAGAGATAGGACACTCACAATCTTACATCTGATAGATCTCCGACTTAGGGCTTGATTGGTGGAAACACAACGTTTGCGTTTGCGCTTGGCAACGTTTATGTCAGCCATTGGCAGCGTTTTGTTTCATTTTTTTCTTAATGGTGGAATCGCTGCGTTTGCGGGCGACTGCGACTAGAAGCGAATGGTAGAAAACTGTTGCGATTGCGTTTTAAACAAAATTACCAAAATAGACAATTATTATGAAAAAAATTTATTTAAATTTTTTTAGTATATATTTTAATTATAATTTTTAAATATTTGAAATAAATTTTATAATTAAAAAAATATTTAAATATGCAATACATATACATATATATATGTATATATATATATTTACGATTAATGTAACTTATAATAGAAAGAGAAAAGATAAGAGAAAGATACGAGGGTATTTTGGTAATTTTATTCAAAACGCACCAAAACGCAAACATAACGCAACATAATTCTGGATTTTTAAATTCCGCGTTTCGCGGCGTTTGCGGGCGACTGCGACTCCACCAGTCGGTTTTAATGTCGCCCGGAGTCGTCAGAAAACGCAGTCGCCGCGTTTGCGTGTGGCTGCGACTCCACCAGTCGGGCCTTTGGTCAATGTCCAATTATAGCATTTCTTCAGAGGAAAATTCTCGGGACTAGGTGAATTTGGGGACCTAAAAACACGAGAAAAGAGTAACAACATGTTATATATATATACTCTTGATTGTTAAATTCTCTCACTTGTCTGGTGTAATCTAAAGGGAAGGTTCCCATTATTTAAAACAGAGAACACAGTCATCAGCCTCCTTAGTTTTGTCCTTTTATATTCTTTTTTCTATTTCAACTTGGTGGAGGTGGGTGAGTGGATGGCCTCAGTCTTTAACTAAAAAGATTCTCTTCCTCCTCTCTCCCTCACCAACCCTTTAGTCCTTTAACCTAAGTTTATTTTATCTAATGTATAACCCAACGTGAAAATCATGAAGACCTCTGTTTGTTTTTATAATAAATAAGCTCTCTTTTTACCTTTTGTTTTCTCTGTTCAGACAAGTTAGGTTTTAGAGTCTGTATGTAACATGGAAGATTCCCTATGTGGTCGCCAAACCCTAGTCCTAGATCCGTGACCACATCGTGAAAAGGCGACAAAAAGGGAGTTATCGAGTAATTTTTTAATGCTATCCCAATGGTATTTGGTGGGAAACCATGAACTCTTTTAACCCTTTTGTTTTCTCAAAGCAACTATGGTTTTACTTTTTACATGAACCCTTTCAACCCTTTTGTTTTCTCAAAGCAAACATGGTTTTACTTTTACAGAAACCCTTTTGACCCTTTTGTTTTCTCAAAGCACATATGGTTTTACTTTTTACATATCAAAAGGGAGATGCAGTAGAAATTGTCCGGCGGATCTTTGCTAATATGGTTTTGGTTTCAGGTAATGTTTCCGAGCTTTGGCGAACGTTACCTCTCGACGCCTCTCTTCGAATCGATCAGAGAAGAATGCGAAAAGATGCAGCCTGAGCTTACCATCTGATTTCTTGACGCCTAAGGAACATCCTTCTCCTTACATATTTGCACTTCTCTTCTTTTACTGTTAATTCTTGCAGTGTGTGTGTTATTGTATTGTTTAATGAAATTCAATCATAAAAAAAAAACAAAAGCCTCAAAGGAGAGTGTTTTCATTGACTATAATGGTCCATGTGAGAGCAGAAATAATATTATTGATGCCACAGTCGGAATAAATTAACTTTAACTTTACATAAGTGTATATGTATATATAGTAAGATGAAGTAGTAGTGGGGTTATATTGTGAGGTTATTGCATGCCTAATCTTATTGAATTTGTATGTTTTGTGTGTAATATATTACGAATATATTAATAAAAACAGTCAATCCATCGGGTTGTATGTTTCCATACGAGTTGGTCCAAAGTCGTATGTAAATTATTATATAAATAATGGGTTTACTCTCGTGTTAGATCTTATATAATTTAGCTTTTTGTTTTATATTTGTTTGAATCATAAAATAAAAACCATTGGAAGGTTCATTAAAAGCATTAAAAAATTAAAACGAATATAATATATGAAGGAAAACAATTTGATTATTAGTTGCTCTATATATAATTCATATAGTTATTTTATATATAATTGCACAAATCGATGTTTTTGGGTTTACATTCAACTTAGGAGACAAATATAGAATTGACCATAACATCCAAATAATGTCCAACCAACTTTATCAATTATGTTATCTCTTTTGGTATAATTATAGTTAAATTAATTGCAAAATTAGTTTCTAATCAGTATCAAAACTAACAAAAATAGTCATTTCGTTAACCTTTAAAATATACTTTATGATTATTGAACTAGGAAATATACATAAATTGGGGTCAACTTGAACGCATACAATATATGGATTTGTATTTTTTCACACAAATATTTATGTATTTAATTATTTTTCTTGGCAATTGTATTTAAGTTGAATTATGCCGACCGCGTTCTTAATATATTTTAATTACATCACATATTTTAATGCGTATATAAAAAATATTTGTATAGATGCATGTTAGATTTTACATACGTCGCATGTGTATTTATATCCATATACATATATATAGCCGTATATCGCCCTCTTCCCTGAGCACAAGAAAATGACCATGGATCAAACAAGAGAGTTCCACCAAATATCTCCTTCTCGAACAGTGCCATCGTCATCTAGGAAGTGGTGGTGGTCGGAGGAAACTGTGGCGGTTGTTACCGGAGCAAATAAAGGGATAGGTCTTGCGGTGGTGAAGAGGTTGTCGGAGCTCGGACTCACCGTCGTCTTGACCGCTCGAAACGCCGATAACGGAGGCCGTGCCGCCGACTCTCTCCGCCGCATTGGCCTTCGAAACGTTCACTTCTTTTGCCTCGACGTCTCCGATCCTTCTTCTATCCACGCCTTCGTCTCCTGGCTCCGTCTCGAGTTCGGAGCACTCGACATTCTGGTAATCACAACGCGTATTTATATACATTTATATATATATATAACATATGTATGTATATGTGTATCATTGCATGTGATTCTTTGTCCTTTCTATATATGATTTATGAATCATATAATTTAATATGACATGTAATTTATAAAATAGGTACATACATATATATATATATATATATATAAATTAAATCAGTTCATAAAATGATCATATATATTTTATATCGTTTTTCTATTTTGAGAAATCCAATAATTTTTATTATTGTAGATAAGTAGACTAAATTCCAAATATTGATTGTCCCGTCGTCTGACAGGTGAACAATGCCGCCGTTTCATTTAACGATGTCGATGAGAATTCCGTTGAGCAGTCAGAGACCGTCATCAGGACCAACTTCTACGGCGCTAAGCTTCTAACGGAGGCGCTTTTGCCGTTATTCCGTCGTTCATCTTCCGTCAGCCGCATCCTTAACATCAGCTCCAGGCTTGGCTCCTTAGACGTAAGTCACGTTATTAGATACCTACATAAATTAATGCTCCATAATAATAATAATAATAATAATAATAATAATAATAATAATAATAATAATAATAATAATAATAATAATAATAATAATAATAATAATAATAATAATAATAATAATAATAATAATAATAATTGATTTTTCTAATACGGTGTTTCAATATATAAGTTTCACTAAGTTACAAGAGGGGTGCAAAATTAGGGTGATTTCACACGATTTTTTTTTTCTTATTTTCACATAAAATTTCTTTATTTCCATTGAGATGTATTGAATCCAAAAGCTTAAATGTTAAAAAAAAAATTATACTATTCATAAAATTATACGAGAACTCATTATCTTGATAGCATTCTGTAATGTATTTTTTTTTAACGTGGGAATATCGTTATAAGGTCGAAGACAATGTTAACATTACTAATTATTTTCTGTAATTATATCACGTGCATCTATTGCATATATACTATTCAATAAAGATTTATAAATTATGTTTTAATAGAAGTACGTCTAAAATGAATATTTTACCTAATGGAGACGATTATTTTAATTTTCAAATGTTTTTCCTCTCATTTCACATTATTCTCTCATCATACAGAAGCTGAGAAACCATAGCATAAGACAAACCCTAAAAGAAGAAACCTTAACGGAGGAACAAATCGATGCGACTGTGAGTATGTTTTTGGGAGACGTAGAAAACGGGATGTGGAAGAGTAATGGTTGGCCGGAGATTTGGCCTGACTACGCCGTCTCCAAGCTTGCCCTCAATGCATTTTCTATGGTTTTGGCTCGTCGTCACAGAGGAAAAAGACTAAGTGTTAACTGTTTTTGCCCTGGCTTCACCCGCACTTCCATGACCGGCGGAAAGGGAACCCACTCCCCGGAGGATGCGGCAGATGCGGTGGCCGATTTGGTCTTGCTTCCGCCGGAGAAGCTCACCACCGGGAAGTTTTATGTAGGATCATCAGGGTGTAAGAAAATCGTTTCCAAATTGTGATTCTCATTGGTTTCTTGCACTGTGTATTTATCTTTATTAATAATATAAAAAACATTTCTTGTAATGGTACCGCAAAAAAATTATAATGTTGAGAGAAAATGTTGTAGATCAACATATAAATAACAAATATGTAATTAGAACAAATAAATAACAAAAATGTTGTGATGGAAAGTAAATTAATTGAGTAATAATACCATTTTACTTGGTATAAGAGCATGTTTAAACCCTAGCATTTTTATTCGTAAACCCTAGCTACCGTCGTTGGTGTAAACCCTAGCCGCTACTATCACTTGTCAAAACACACTGAGCCCCTTCACATCTTGCAGCACACCGAACTCTTTTATCGAAACTAGGCTCACCCTCTTCGACGTCGTTCCAACTGTCCCAACATATCTGCACCACCGGACAACCAGATCTGCCGTCCTAGCCGACCAGATCTCAACTCGACGAGAATTGCACTATTGAGCCCGAACCTCGCCATCACTGGCCTAAACCAGAGCTCCTTCATCTCCAACTCGACCACTGTCCAAATCTCGAGCTGAAGCTCCATTTTCGACATGAGCCCCTTCTCTTACGTTCACTACAAAAAAAAACAGGTTGTTTCCAACGGACGGTGCTATACGGATCCGTCCGTTTATGACAAATGGCGACCGATTGCAACGGATATACGAGAACTTCCAAAGGGTATACATCTGTTTCAATCCGTTACAAACTTCAACGGACGTTTAACGGATATCATACGTTGCCCTTGTCGTTGCAATCCATTGTAACTTTTAACGGAATGTTAACGGATATCTTCCGTTGGCGCCGTCCGTTGGAACCCCGTTAGAACACCGAAAAAAAATATTCCAACGGAAATCCGTTGAAATTTGTAACGGATGCCCGTTAAAAATTGTAATGGATAGCCTTGAAATTGTTAATTTCGAGGTTTTCTGGTGGAAATAAATTCACGTAACTTGCAACGGTCATTCGTTGAGGTTTCCAACGGATGTTCGTTACAAATTAAACTATTTAATGATAAGAATCAAGGTTTTAGCATCAAACCATCAACTACAAATATATTTTCAAAAAAAATGTTGTCTTCTTCAAATAGAAATATATATAGATCGAGAGAGTGGATTTATAGAAGAAAAGATCATATAACCGAAGAGATTACGGAAGAACTCTTCCACAGGTTGGAGCAATTCATGAGTTTTGCATCGATACAATCTTTGTGTCAAGAACGCGGGACAATGTTATGTCCATGCAAAAGATGCAAAAACATGAAGTATCGAAGTCAAGAAATTGTTTGCTGATGTGGTGAAATTCAAGTAATAATATTTCCTAGACCACTTCACCGCAAGTATACGGTTCGTGTAGTACCAGGGTCGAACTCTAGGGACTAATGCAGTCTTATCCTAAGAATGTAACTAAACTAAGACGATGTGAAGTAGATGATGGTGTGGTGCAAATATCTAAAAGACTAGACTAAATGGTAGCAACGATAGAAGGTTATGAAAGGCTTGACGATAAAGAACACTACGGGTGTTGGGATACCGGGAATCGCATGGATACAACAACTAAAGATCATAAACCTATCGAATTATCTTGATAACGGGAAATTCATGCTCTAAGGTGAGGAGTGATTCTGCCGAGCCTAAACCTCCTAACCATAACACTACTAGAAAATTTAAAATTAGGGACGGAATTTGGGGACCGACATTTCCGTCCCTAAATTTAGAAACGGATTATACACGGATTAGGGACGAAAAATGAAATTCGTCACTAATCCGTCCCCAAATTTGGGTATAGAAGAGTCGTGTCTAATCCGTTTCTAAATGCGGACCAATTAGACACGGCATGTCATCCGTCTCCAAATTTGGAGACGGATTTGGGACCGTCCCTAAATTTAGGACTTCAAAAACCGTTTTAGGGACGGTTTCGGGACGATTTTTCGGAAAATTAATCTCTTAGTCCCTAATCCGTTCCTAATTCGTGTATAAATAATCTATTTAAACCCTCAACCATTGATCCGTTTTTCATAAGCAACTCTCATATTTTTCAACTCATATCTTCTATAGTGTTTGTGATATAATGACATCTTCATCAAGATCGAACATTTTCGATTCTAGACAATGGATGTACAGAAGAATTGATCCAGAATCTCAAAGCGTATCGAAAAAGTTTATAGAAGACGTCACACAGTTTATGACAATGGCGACCAATCAATTTGAGTCTTCTCAAGATGTAGAAATGAACCCCTATGTGGAAATGGTGCAAAATGTATTCCGTGAAAGAAACGAAAATATTGAAGAAGATCCGAATGAAGAAGCAAAAAGTTTTTTTGAAATGCTAGAAAGTGCTAGGAATCCACTTTATGATGGTTGTAGGAGTGGTTTATCACAGTTATCTCTGTCTGCATGTTTGATGAATTTGAAGACTGAAAATAATTTGTCTGAGAATTGCATGGATTCGATATTGCAATTAGTAAGAGATTATTTGCCAGAAGATAATAATGCAGTAGACTCCTATTATGAGACAAAGAAGATGATGCGATCTTTGGGTTTATTGCCATATCAAAAGATTGATGTTTGTCAAGACAATTGCATGATTTTTTGGAGAGAGACATCGGAGATGAGTAATTGTCTATTTTGTGGAAAAGATCGGTTTTATTTAACAAAGAATGGAAAACCGGTTCCATATCATCGTATGTGGTACTTACCAATTACAGATAGATTAAAAAGATTGTATCAATCTGTCGAGACCGCAAGCGACATGAGATGGCATGCTGAACATTCAAGTCGTGAAGGAGAGATGTGTCACCCCTCAGATGGTGAGGCGTGGAAACACTTCAACAAGGTATACCCTGATTTTGCGGCTGAGAGTCAAAATGTCTATTTAGGCCTTTGTACCGATGGTTTTAATCCATTTGGGATGTCTGGAAAGAATTATTCATTGTGGCCAGTTATAGTGACACCTTACAACTTACCACCGGATATGTGCATGAAACGGGAATTTTTGTTTTTAACAATAATGATTCCCGGGCCTAATCATCCGAAAAGAAGTTTGGATATATTTCTTCAACCACTTATTGAAGAATTAAAAGAATTATGGAATGGAGTTCAAGCGTACGATGTCTCGAGGAAACAAAATTTTATGTTACGAGGTGCTCTCATGTGGACAATAAGTGATTTTCCAGCTTATAGTATGTTATCTGGATGGACAACGCATGGTCGATTGGCTTGTCCATATTGCATGGAAGAAACAGATGCTTTTCAGTTGAAACATGGAAGAAAGACGAGTTGGTTTGATTGTCATCGTCGTTTTCTTCCTGTTGATGATGCATTACGGCGCAACAAGAGAAATTTTAAAAGGAATGTAGTTGTGCGGAAATCTCCTCCTCCAGTTTTGACCGGCGAAGAGATTTTATATGAACGACTTCTTGCTTTGGGTATTCCGAGGAGTATAGATTGCGGAGGGAACAATCATCCGAGAATTGGTGGTTATGGAATTACTCATAACTGGTACAAGAAGAGCATATTTTGGGATTTGCCGTATTGGAAAAATCTGAAACTTCGCCACAATCTTGATGTGATGCACATAGAGAAGAATTTTTTTGATAACATCATCAATACAGTACTGAATGTCACGGGGAAGACAAAAGACAATATTAAATCACGCAAAGATCTAGAAGAATATTGCTCACGAAGGGAGTTACATATAGGTGATGACGGTAAAGCGCCAGTCCCGATATTCAGATTGTCAAATGAAACGAAATATAAATTGTTGAAGTGGTTGAAAGAAGATGTGAAATTCCCCGATGGCTATGCGTCTAACATTGGAAGGTGCGTTGACATTCAAGGAGGAAAGTTATTAGGGATGAAAAGTCACGATTGTCATGTATTCATGCAAAGACTTCTTCCGATATGTTTTTCTGAATTGATGGACAAACATGCACACGAAGCAATTGGAGGTATGTGGTTGATTTTATATTAATATGTAGTGTGAATATTTGTTAAATACACGAATAATATTTTAATGTTACAGGTGTTGGCCTATTCTTTCGAGATTTATGTTCGAGAAATCTGAGTATGGATGTAGTTCGTCGACTGCAAAATAACATAGTTACTGTACTATGTAATTTGGAGAAGATTTTTCCACCATCATTCTTCGATGTTATGGAGCACTTGACAGTTCATTTACCGCACGAAGCCGCACTAGGAGGTCCAGTTCAATTTCGTTGGATGTATCCGTTCGAGCGATTTATGTTTCATCTGAAGAAAAAAACCAAACAAAAAGCTCGACCGGAGGGTTCAATTGTTGAACAATACGTCAATGAGGAAATATCGTTCTTTACGTCATACTACTTCGAGCCACATGTTCAAACGCGGAGTAGAAATCCAGACAGATATTTTGATGGTGGTGTGGCGTATTCATATCCAGTACCAGATGTTCCGGACATATTTTGCGGAATTGGTCGAGCTGCTGGTAAGGCGAAAGATATATGGTTATCACAACGAGATCTTCATATCGCACATACATATGTTTTATTGAACTGCGAATATCTACAGCCTTTTGAAAGGTAAAATCTCATAATTAACTATGGTTATCACAATGACAATTTTGTTTATTGTTATAATATTTGTAGAATTTTGTTTCTTTTTATAGGACATTTGAGGATATATTGAAGAATACATATACGAACATTGATGATTCTCAGCTCCAAGAACTTAAAGAAAAAGATTTCTCGACATGGATGCGACAATATGTAAGTAATGAAATTTTACATAAATAACTTTTATAATATTCTGACGATGTGTATATGTACTGCAGGTTGAGATGGGCAATCACCCGTTGTGGCTACGAGATCTTGTCAAAGGACCGATTGTGAAAGTTATGAGTTGGCCTATGTATTTTACACGTGGTTATAATTTTCACACTTACGATCATGGAAAATTGAAGTCGACGATGAATTACGGTGTATGTGTGAAAGGTGAAAGCTATTGTGCAGAAGAACTTACGCACGGTGAAATGGAGGAAATCGAAAGAAATGAAGATGATCTTCATGAAGATATAGAAGAAAAAGAAGATGTGGAATTTGAATTAGATACAGAAGATTCGACGGATCAATTGTGTGACTATGATGATGAATCATGTTAAAAGGTTTACGAATTGTTTTTTATATAATTTTTAATGATTGTTTCTATTTTCTCAATGATTATATGTTTACGAATTGTTTCTCAATACGTTTTTTGATGATTATCGTCCCGATCTCGTTCTATCGTCCCGATCTATCATCCCGATCTATCGTCCTGATCCCGTTCTATCATCCCGATCCCGTTCTATCGTCTCGGGCTCCGTCCCCGGTCAATCG
>CM071862.1:2837247-2866208 GCA_036759665.1 Gynandropsis gynandra
CCCAATTTGGGGAGGGCAAGTAGCCGTCTGCAATTGGAGACGGATGACTTTCTGCCGTCTCCAATTGGAGACGGAATATTTTCTGTCGTCTCCAATTGGAGACGGATTATTTTCTGCCGTCTCCAATTGGAGACGGATTATTTCTTGCCGTCTCCAATTGGAGATGGATTTTGTATCCCGTCTCCAAATTTTTTTAAATTCTCGCTCACGCGTTCCCCTCGACAGATCCCGTCTCGACAGATCCATCTTCTTCGTCTCCTCACGTGTTCCCCTCCCGCCGTGTTCCCCTCCCACCGCGTTCCCCTCCCGTCGCCTTTCGCTGCCGCCGCGTTCCCCTCCCATCGCCTCTCACCGCCGCCGCGTTCCCCTCCCACTGCCACATCGTTAGTTTTCCATTTTATATCATTGTTGCTTGTGGTGTGAGATGTTGTCGTCTAAGTTTGATAATCAGAACGGTTTACTTTGACTTGCTTTATCTGAAATAGGCAAAGGTTACTCTTTTTTTAGATAGTGGAAAATGTTCATCGAGCTAGAAATTTTTTCCAGTTTAGATTTGTCAAATGTAGTGAGAACCCCGACAGTGACTACAACAGGAGAGCTTATTATGTTTTCAGGTGTAAATGATGAATATACATCGGCGCTCAAATGAACTTGTTTATTTCTAAGAACCATTTGATAAGCGGATTGCTTGTAGGCAAAGCATATTCCACTTACATACACTAAACTAGGTTGTAATATACTAAAGAGAGTAAAACAGTATGATAGACATTCATAAAATCTTTTTAATCTGGACAAACCGAGTTGCAGAGTTGTCATTCATGGTAATGAAGTATGTTATGATCAATCACATGTAACACTGAATTGAATTCTCTACCAATGTGATACATTTCGGTTAAAAGTTTAATGTGTTATCTTGTTTAGTTTTGATGTAGTTAGCTTAATATTGTTAACTAGCCCAATCTTACATTTTTTTCGTTTTTCTTAGAATTTATCGTTGAAATTTAGACCAAAAAATGCGGAAATGGGTTAAATAAATTTAGCTGTTTATTTATGTGTTGATGTTAGAAGTTGAGAAATTTAGAAATGTCGTAATATTTTTATTTCAAATTTCAGTATGTCGCACCGCGTTGGAAGAGGCGGTAAAACGAGAAACCGCCCTCAGTCTGAGGAAAGTGATAACATTTCGTCTCATTCCCGACATTCAGGATATGATGATTACCTGAATCCAAATTTCTTTCGAAACACTGGATCAACACAATCGGGACAATATATGCCGTATTATCCGTAAATGCAACCACCACCAGATCAAGTACAACATCACGATCCACATATATACGAGGAACCAACAGTGAAAGAAATTTTAGCAATGGATGAAGAGCGACGGAAGCTTCCTCTTATAGACCCTGATCGAAAAACCGGCGCACTATGGTACGTATACTCAATTTCAAATCTCAACTATAAATAATTAACTAAATGTTAATTTATCTGTCATTGTGATTTGTAGGTTTGGCTTTGAGCAACTTAATCGTCAAATAACAACTACGATAAAAGCTGATTATGATCGGTTCTGTTACAATTGGACACATACCGATCCAGAAATTAAGGAACGATGGTGGAAATCATTTGTGGTATGTTTTAAACAATTTTTAATTTTATCAAGTAATTTAAATTCAATTTAATTATAATAAGCTTATTATTATTGCAGCAAAAATATTATTGGAATCCCGTCATTACCGGACTAGTAAAGTCCGAATTTGAAAAAAATGTGACACTGCGTCTCAAGTCTATCGTAGGTAAATTGCACGCAGAGCGATATATAAAAGGAAAACCCAAATGGATGTCGGAAGATATTTGGGATCAGATGTGCGCATATTGGGATTCCCCAGAATTTAAGGCAAAGAGCGAGCGAGCAAGTAAATCCCGACGTTCTGATAGAGCGGGACACGGGATGAGCGTGCACACGACAGGATCTCGTTCTTTTGCGGAAGTATATGAAGATCTGGTAAGTTTTATTCAACGTTATGCATTTATATAAAATTAACATTTTATTAAACTATGTCTTTTTTATTTTTTTCAGGCGAAAGAGAAGGGATACGAACCATCGTATATAGAACTGTTGGAACGTACACACGTTAAGAAGTCAGATGGTTCGTGGGTGGATCCTAAGATGCGAACCATCATATCTAAATTTTTGGAAACGTACGCACTTAAAAAACAGATGGTTCGTGGGTGGATCCTAAGGCGAAAAGCATTCACGATGAAATTGAAAACATGGCAGCGGAGCGAGTATCGCAAATTCTCCCGAGAGAAGACGGCTCACAAACTACTCTTAGTCAGGAAGAGTATAACGAGTTGTATTTCGAGGTAATAATGACATTCTACTATGATCTAATTTCACTATTTATAAATGTTACTAATTCTCGGTATTTGTTTTACAGCAAGTTACGCCATACAAAGGTCGTATTTTCGGACTTGGAGCAATGTCCTCAAAACATTCAACTTCATCCAAAGGTAAAGAAAAAGTGGATTACGAGCTCCGACATCAAATGGACGAAAGGTTCCAAGAATCCGACAGACGCGTTGAACAAGCACTAAAGGAGGCTGAACTATCAAGAAAGGAGGCTGAACTATCAAGAAAGCATGCTGAACGATCAGATAGGCGTATGGATAAGCTTCTGCGCATGATGAAAGCGCAGATGCCTAACATCGATTGAGATGCAGTTCAGAACAGTGATTCCGACCACGACTAATCAGAACGGCTTAGGATTATATGTAATCGGAATGTAATGTAATCGAACTTTTAAAAATATGTAATCGGAATGTAATGCACTAATCTTTATCTTTTAATGTAATTGAACTTTTAAAAATTTTATTTTTTTATTTTAAAAAAAAATTGGAGACGGATTTTGTGGTCCGTCTCCAAACTTTAGAGACCGAAAACAACCGTCCCTAATCTAGGGACTATTTGGGACTACATTTTCCGTCCCTAATTAGGGTCTGATTGGGGACTGAGATTTCCGTCCCTAATTAGGAACGGATTGGAGACGGATAAAATTTGGAGTCGCGCGATTGGATACTACCTCTGATCGTCTCTAATCCGTCCCTAAACTGGTTTAGAGACGGATTGGGAACCGATTTTTCGGTCCCTAAAACCTGATTTTCTTGTAGTGTAAATACGTGCAATCCTACCTTCCAGCAGCGATTAACTCGTACTATGGCAGCGTTACGCGCGCAATCCTAATTCCTAAGTCGATTAACCGACCGATCAGATTCTCATTAATCGAACTTAACCTACAATTCAACAGTTCCGGATTCATACTTTAACCTTCCAGCAAAATACGAATTCCTATGTTACTGAGCGAGCAACACTAGTATAAGAGTTTACGATGTTGATTATAGAACCGAATATCAAGACAAATACGATAGATCTAAGCATTAACGCAAAACTTGTACATCCGTTACAAATCTGATACACCTAACCCATAGTTGGGAATCTACTCACTCATGGAGTTTACTGACAAAGGAAATAACACAACCATAAACATGATAAACCCTAGGAAACTCGATGCCTCGATCTTCCCTATTGCGTTACCGATGTATGGATTGATGCTTCTCTCATTCTCCAGCGTTTCTCGAGCCTTTCCTGATGATTGCCAAGCCTTTTCTTGCCCTAGGTGTCGCCCCCTTGCAGCTAGATATGTTCTGTTCCTTTAATTTGCTCGTTCAAACTCTAAATCAAGGTTATTGCGAGAAATGCGGCCCGCTCGGGTACACGTTTTACCCGGTCGTGCAGAGGCGCGCCCGATCGTGTAGAGTGTTGAGCCTGATCAGGCATTGCTTCTCGATCGCGTGGTTGAACAGCCTGAGTCGTGTAAACTCTCGGGGATTTTCAGGACTAATTAACGCCCGACCAGGTACCATGTTGCACCCGATCGCGTGTGGTCACCCGATCATGTTGTCTTCGTGTCCGGGTCGTGCAAAGTGTTGCAATTAAATCCCGTAGCTTTTGCCCGAGCGGGTAGACCTCAGTGCCCGAGCGGGCACTCTTCATTCCATGATTTTGCTTTTTTCCGCTCGATGCTCGGGTATTCCATTGAGTTTCGTGGCTTGATTTTGGCTTCGAGTGAATTGTATCCTCAATAAGTGCGGTTTGATTCAGGAATTTGCCTTTTTATGCTCGTTTAGGCCTTGTCGCCTTAAAACCTGAAAACTAATAAAATGGGCATATATAAAGAATAATCGTATCGAAAATGTAACTCGTGCTATCGAATCTATGCGAAATGATACTAATACCTAGCCTAAAACTAATACACTTTACGTGTTATCATTTGCAAACATCTTGACAAGGTGGGTTTCGTTGAGAATTATGATATTTGGTTTTTCCTCGGCGAAAATTGCAGCGTTAGAGATATTGTGCAAGAATCACAAGTAGAAAGAAATGAAGAAGTTATTTATGAAGTATCAACGACCAATCCATATGTGGAAATGGTGTCATATGTTTTCCTGGAATTGTTAATGAACAAACGCGTGAAGAGATGCCGAACATCGATGCACGCCGATTCTTCAACCTATTGGATTCGGCGAAATAGTCTATATATGAAGATTGTCGTGAAGGTCAGTCTCCCTTATCTTTATCTTCAAGATTGATGAGTATAAAAACAGACTACAATGTTGCTGAAAATTGCATGGATTCATTTTGCAAAACCATGCGTGAATATTTAGCGGAAAATAATCAAGCTCCTTAGACATACTATGAAACAAAGAATGTGTTAAAAGATTTGGGAATGCCACATGAGAAAATTGATGTTAATAGAAACAGTTGCATGTTATTTTGGGGAAATGATAAAGACCATCTTCACGTAAATATGTACCATACAAAAAAATGTTCTATATGCCTGTAAAAAATAGGTCGAGAAGGTTATTTGAATCGAAAAAAATCGTTGCGGTAATGAGATGGCACGTAAAACACTAACGGTCAAAGGTATAATGCAACATCCATCGGATGGTAAGGCTTGGAAAGATTTCAATGAAATATTTCCCGAGTTCACGTGTGAAACGAGAAATGTTTATCTTTGCCTGTGCACCGATGATTTTAGTCCATATGGACAATCTGGAAGTCAATATTCTCTGTGACCGGTGATTTTGTCTCCGTATAATTTACCTCCCGAGATGTGTTTGAAAAGAAAGGTAATGTTTCTGACGTTGTTGATTCCAGGACCAGAACATCCGAAGAAAAGTTTCGATTTCTTTTTGCAGCCCTTAGTTCATAATTAAGAAATTTGTGGAACAAAGGAATTCATGCTTATGACGTCAGTACGAAGCAAAATTTCACATTGAAAGCGGTCTTGTTGTGGACAATTAGCGACTTTCCTACCTATGGAATGTTATCTGGATGGAGCACGCACGGAAGATTGACATGTCCATATTTTATGGAGGATACATTCATTTTGACTAGTACATGGTAAGAAACCATGTTGGTTTGATTGTCATAGAAGATTTCTTCATCGTGGACATGCTTTCCGGAAAGATAAAATACATTTTCGAAAGAATGTTGTACAAAAAGAAGAGGCACCTTGCATGCAAACATAAATCCTTTATGAAAGACTGAACACAATGGACAATTTACAACAACCAGTAGAATATGGTGGAGATTGTGGGCATCATAAATCAAAAGGTCAAGGTGAATGGCATAACTGGTATAAACATAGTATCTTTTGGGATCTAGCATATTGGAAATCATTGATATTACGTCATAATTTAGATGTTATGCATATCGAAAAGAACTTTTTCGATAACATCATCAATATTGTTTTAAATATGGTGGGTGAAACTAAGAATAATATACAATCAAGAAAAGATTTTAAGACAATATGCCGACGACCTGAGTTGTAATTAAGAGATGGAAGGTCACCTGTCCAGTATTCAGATTGTCTGGTCCGGCGAAAACGGTATTATTAAAGTGGTTAAAAGAAGACGTTATGTTTCCAGATGGATATGCATCGAACATTGCTCGGTGTGTGGATATTGTTGGTTCGAGACTGATCGGGTTAAAAAGTCACGATTATCACGTTTTCATGCAACGACTCATTTCAATTGTATTTGCTGAGCTCTTACCATAGAATGTTCACTGTGTGCTATGCAGAATCAACATATTTTTCAGAGATATATGTTCAAGGAATTTAAAAACGGATGACTTGGAATTAGAGGTGGGCAGTCCGGGTTTCAGGACGGGTTCCTCGGGTACGGTCCGGGTTCGGGTTCCTCGGGTTTTAAAAAATTGAACCCATAAAAAACCCATTTGGTTTTCGGAACGGGTTCCTTGGGTTTCGGTCCGGGTTCAGGTTGTTCGGGTTTTGAAACATTGAACCCAAAAAAACTCGAATTATATTTGGGTTATTTCGGTTTCTTCGGGTTTTTTGGATTATTTGTAGGAAAAGTCATATGAAAAAAAGAAGAAACCCTCGGTTGAATCCCTAATGGAATGCACAACGAAAAACCTAGAATAGATATGGTTATAACCTTATTGCAGAATACAAAATGCATATGAGGAATATGCTACAACCATCGGATGAGGAAAATGAATGCAACAATGACAACAATCATAACCGAAAAGTCAGCAAAATGAATAGGAGAAACTATTTATGCAAAATTTGAAAGCCCAGATTCAGAAACACGTCAGTAGTTAAGGCAAAAAATTACGGTTCCTTTGGCAATCATGTCCCAACATGCAGACATCAGAGTCACAATTTCTAGTCAACTAAAACATTGGACATCAAAACTATGAATGTCATCATTCATCCATTCCTAATCCACATTTATAATGACAGAAAACCAGAATCTGCCTGAGAATAGTGGAACTTTAAGAGCCTCATGGAGAAATCACCTACACAACTTAAGGCTCGTGCGATAATAAGTCAAATTCATCGCCAACAGGTGTTTCAGACAATGCAAGCAGTGATTTTGACTATTTCAAACACAATTTTTTTTGCAAAAAGATAAAATTTACTCCACTACAATTGCGGCCCCAACGTCCTTTGAAATTGAATTTTCCTGCATTTGAGGCTTTTATTGCCTTGTTCATAATTCAACATTCAACCGTGCTCCACTTTGAAGACCAAGAAATTCTTCATACAGAAATAAACATCTAAGCACGAAATTTGGTTAACAAGAATCTCATCTTCATACGCCAGCTTCCATGGCCATTGTTCTTGATGTAGTTAACAAGAATCTCATCTTCTTCAGGAGTCCATGGTCCTTTCTTCAACCCCTTCTTGTCATAGCACGAAGTTCGTCCCATTTTCCTTCACTTATAACAAAAAAAACACCTTTTCCTTCCAAAGAGGAAGACATACTGCGAAAGAGACATACTGGTTTCAGGTAACAAAAAGCTATGGTATTCAGATTGTTATATACAACTCATAATCTTAACCTTGTCAACCCTTTGCGAGCACTAAACACAACACATTTAGATTGGTATGTGAGAAAATTTTCAGTTCAAGTTTGTAACCAATACAAAAATCCAAAAGACATTGAAAATGAGGGGATTAGTTAATCAAATCGCAAGTTGAAAGCGTGATGCACCATCAACGAGGAAGAAGGCTTACAATGCTAAAGATGCCGATGGACGGGAGGAGGATGGGCGACGGACGAGAGTATGAGGGGCGACAGACGGGAGGATGACGGGCGACAGGCGGGAGGAGGAGGAGCGACGGATGGGATGATGAGGGGCGAGCGATGGACGGAAGGAGGAGGGGCGATAGACGGGAGGATGAGGGGCGAGCGACAGACGAAAAGGCAGCGATTTGAGAATGAGAGTGAGAGTGAGAGAGTGAGAGAGAGGGAGACGACAGACAGGTTAGGTTAGGAGGAGGGTTAGGTTTTTTTTTGGTTCCTCGGGTTCTCTCGAACCCAACCTGAATCGACCCGAACCCATTTGGGTTTTAGATTCCGAACCCATATGGGTTTTCGACAAAACCCGTTTATCTCACGGGTTGCGTTTTTCAGGTCGGGTCGATCAGGGTCGGTCCGAGTAACCCGAAATGCCCACCCCTACTTGGAATTAATGAAAAACAATATCTCTCAAGTATTATGTGCATTGGAAAACGTTTTTCTGCCTTCATTCTTCGATGTCATGCAGCATTTGCCAATACATTTACCAAATGAGGCAATACTCGGTCGGTCAGTTCAATTCAGATGGATGTGTCCTTTCGAAAGGTTTTTCTTTCATTTAAAGAAAAAAGCAAAAAACAGAGCAACGGTCGAAGGATCTATTGTCAAACAATACTTGCTGAAAGCAATCACATATTTCAACATATTTTATTTCGAGTCACATATTCAGACGAAAGAACGACGTGCAGCGGATGATCACATAAACTATATGTATCAATATAATCCGCAGTTTGGCATAATTCTTGAGATGTTTACACCGATTGGACGTACAGGAGGTAAATCCGAGGAATATTGGTTAACACCAGAGGAGTATAATCACGTCCACACATATAAATTTTTAAATTGTCAAGAGTTATCACCGTTCGAAAGGTACAAAACAATATTATTCATTCTTTTAAATATATATATATATACAATATTAACGTATTTTCATTATACATGATATTTGATGAAGCAGTACTTGGTACATATCCTCATCTAAACGCAAATCAACTCATAGACATGAAAGTTCAAAATTATGGCTCGTGGTTGAGTGATTACGTAAGTACTCGTGTACACATCCATTAAAATTAATTGCATTTATTATAAAGTATTCATTCGTTTTTATGTTATACGTAGAGGTGAAATGTTCTGATGAAAGACTTCCAACGTGGTTAAAAGATTTGGATAATGGTCCTACACGAAATGTTATGTGTTGGTCAATCTTGTTTACTCGCGGCTACACGTTCCACACGTACGAACACGGAAAACATAGAAGCACATACAAATATGGTGTTTGCGTTAATAGTAAAATAAATGGTGATAACTTCTACGTCATTTTGCATCAAATCCTACAAGTGGAATATCTCGGTCTCGTTGGGTTGAAGGTAATGCTTTTTAAATATCAGTGGTTCGACCCAACTGTAGGACGAGGAATACGAAAACACCGATGGGGAGGAATTGAAATCAATCCGACACAACAATATGGTAAGTATGATCCATTCATCACAATAAATCAAGGAGATCAAGTATGTTATGTGCAATATCCGACAACATTGAAACGTCGAAGAGAAGAGTGGTGGGTTGTAGTAAAGATCAGGCCACGAGGAGTTATAAGCTCAGATGATAAAGAAGATCCATTGCAACCCGATCATTTGTAACTGATTTTGTTTAATTGATACGGACAATCGAGAGGAGATTCTCACAAGAACTGACATAGACGAAGAATTCATACGCGATTAGGTTAATGGATGACTGTATATTTTTTAATGGATATCCGTTACAAATGCTAACGGGCATCCGTTACACTTTTCCAACGGCTGCCCGTTAGAATCATTGTAACAGGCATCTGTTACAATTTTTCAACGGATGCTCGTTGCAAAGTGTCATGATGCCTACCCTAGTCTACAGACTTTTCCAACAGACACGAACCGTCGTTTTGCCGTCCGTTGCCTCAGGAACACACATTTTCAATGGGCATATGTTGAAATTTCCAATGGATGCCCGTTGTAAAAACAGAACGTCACATCAATTAATTGCATCCGTTGAGTTAACATTTTTTTACAACAGACATCCATTGGGATTTCCAACTGATGCTCGTTGAAACATTCTACATATAAACCGTTGAACAATTCATTTTCAACACAATTCGAAACTTCAAAATCCTCTCAAACACTTCCTCTCACACAAAATCACACTTATAAATATTAAACACAAAAATGAGGGCTAGACGATTCAGAGGTTCGGGAGGAATGTTGGCTGGTTCCGGGGAGCCCTTCCCCCGCCTCCACCATATCGCCCTCCTTCACCAACCGCCAATATTTGATGAAAAGGACGATATGATGGATATCGACTCCTTAATCGATAATTTGACGTGCGTCTCACCCTTCCAATTATTGATCCTCATCGTCGTCTCGAGACGCTGTAGTAAATTTAATGTTATGTACTTTTATATTGTTTTACTTTATAAATGTTATCTAATTATTTAATTTTCATGTATAGGTTTAACGTGGATGATGTTCTAAAACATACAAACAATAACATCATCCAAGGGTCCTTACAGGACCAACTCTATTATTCCTGGCAAAGTTACGCCCGGCGATGGTGGTGCACCTTTATTGTAAGTGTATTTCAAATTACATTTTTATTTAAAATGATTATTTATATATTTTATAAACTAACTCATTATAATTTATTTCGCGCATAAAATACAGATGGCGGAGGAAGGATACAACACGCATCTACATGGATGCACGACATGTAGGCTCGAATGCGTTTCAAGCGTAACTATTACACCAAAAATCGCAAACCGACTTGGGCAATAGACGAGGTCTTCAATCAATTAGTCAACATTGGGAGTTTGAAGACTTAAAGGCCAAAAGCAAGAAGGCAAAAAAGTGTCGGTACGACGAGAAGGTTCCCGGAGATGATCCGCATCGCCATACTTCGGGATCAAAATCATTCCCGAAGAGGAAACAAGAATTGGTATATTTATTATTATTTGAATTTTTATTTTTTTACAATATTTATCTAATTAAATTTATTTTATATCATCGATTCTACGGAAATGAAGAGAACTGACTCTTCTTGAACTGGTAGTGAAAACCCACGCCAAGAAGAAGTCGGTCATCGGGGAAAAAAATGACGAACCCGAACTCGTCGACCCTCAAACGGAAAGAACCGTGAAAGCTGTGATGAAGAAGATCACACAATAATCAAAAGCTTGCGATTCAACTCTCGACGAGCTCAGTCCTTTAATAGAAGACAAAATTTATTTGGAGGTAAAAATTTATTATTTTATCTTTCGATTATTAATAAAATATTTTGTAAAAATTCTAACTCTAATTTTGTTTGGTTTAGAGTCGGTTAGACCATATAAGGAACGTCTATACGGTCTCGGGACACTTCAAAAAATATCGTCGAGGACGCTACAACAGTACCTCTCGTGATCCAAGAGAGTTATTCACAACAACGGTGTATCAAGGATCTCGAAGCACAGTTTCGAGACACTGAAGCCCAACTGCAGACAATGCGATCACAAATATAACACATGGAGAGCGTTATAGATTTGCTATCCGGCCAGGCGAGGGGATCAACACCGCGGCAAGAACTAGATATCGATTAGGATGCAACGCCTTCCAGAGGTGCTGGTGACCACGGCGATGATATCGGCCCAACCGATTTAAATGAAATGTAGTAGAATTAGGGTTAATTTTTTTCTAAATGTTTTTATTAATTTAATTAAAAACTTTATTTTTTGTAAAATATTTTCTTTTTTTATTTTTTTTTAAAACAATTTTCTAACAGATGCTCGTTAGAAATCTCTAACGGGCATCCGTTGGAATCACCAGAGGAAGGAATACGATTCCACCAAGTACATCAATATGAAAAGAAAAAGAAATAGTCCAAACAATGGGGTGGCAATGGACGCCCGTTAAAAAACTGTAATGAACATCCATTCCAATTTTTTAACGGGGGTTCGTTCCAATTTTTTAACGCGCATCCCTCACAATTATTTTAATGGGCATCCGTTACAAATTACCAATGATGTCAGCCATTGTATGTCTGTCACAAATTTTCAATGGATATTATCTGTTGGAACACCACTGGGAATCGCAACTGATCCCGATTTGTAACGCGTTTTTTCCAACGGACTCAGATCTGTTGTCGTCTGTTGGGAATTGGTTTTTGTAACAGATTTTGGGCGATTTCTAACAGATATGTTCGTTGGAAATCGAATGTTTTTTTGTAGTGGTTACACCAGATCTTCATCAAGCTCGAACTATCGTTCATCCTCACACCACAGTCTCGGAGCCTCAAGCAGCCTAAAACGAGTTGTAGCCGTCCACAACAAGCTCCGTCAAGATCTGAACAAATCGCCACTCATCGTTTCAACACGTGAAAGATTTCCTCTCTCGCTGAAGCTCCATATTCAACCCACCATCCAGATCCGCTAAAGTTCCATCTTCCTCGACGCTCCAAATCTCCATCCATCGCCTCAACGCTTCGTCTACTCCATCCGACGAGATTTGTGTCCTTACCATCCGATATGCGACAAAACCAACGATGAAACCAACAAGAACGTGAAAGATATGGCGAAGAAGGGAAGAAATAAGAAGATAGCGTGAGGCATTGAATCGACTGAAGGTATAATCGTAGGAGAGAAGGAGAAGTCATAGGGCTTGACTCCACCAGTCGGTTTTAATATCGTTTGTAGTCGTCAGAAAATGCAATCGTCGCGTTTGCGGGCAACTGCTACTCCATCAATCAGGACCATAATTTTAAAAGAAAAGAAAAAATAAGAAGGGGAAAGAAGAAGAGCGCATGTGGATTAGGAGAAACTTCATCGTTCAAGTTCACAGTTATGCTGATATCTTTGAAAACTTCATCGGTCTATAATATTGAAAATACCATTATGTCATGACACTGATGTAGAAGTCTAGCAATAATGCACCTCATTCCTCTGCTACACACTAGACTCGAAACAATCTTGGCCAATCGGGTGGTTATAGAGTTCGTTTCCAAGCTTGCGGAACCCTTGGCCATAGTGCGAAGCAATAACATCGATTTCAGATTGTATCAGAATCCTCGAATCTTGACTACCCTATCAATCTATGCCTCTATGGAATTAGGTACCTCGACCTTGGAGTCATAGTGCTGATCACACCATGCACTCCTTTAATGAAACATCCATTTGGCCCTTTGATAGTGTTACCTCGCATCATATTATTCGAACCTACAAAATCTTACGCTTCACAGCCCGTACCGAGGAGAAGCAGAAGTGGTTATTGGTGATGGATCCGGATAACCAATAACACACTTGATTTTCTCACTCTCTCATTACCCATTCGATCTCTTACATTTGATGATGTTCTATATGTTCCCTCTATGCGTCAGAATCTTGTTTATATTCATCGATTATGCAAAACTAATAGAGTTTCTGTAGAATTCTTCCCTCATATGTTTCAGGTAAATGATCTAGTCAAGGGGCGCCAGTACTTCAAGGAATTACTAAAGATGGTGTCTATGTGTGACCAATTTCCTCAAATACGCTTTCCACATGTGTTCCATTCTCATGTCTAAAATCGACCCTCTCTAACTAACACTCCCGACTAGGTCACCCTTCTCTTCTCATCTGCAAAGATACTTTATCCAAATTTAAGCTTATGGTGTCTCACACTTCCATGTTTTCTCCTTTCAATTTCTGTCTTAGCAACAAAAGTAATAAATTTTATTTTCATTAATCTTCCATTGTTTCCTCTCGTCCGTTGGAATTTTTTTTCGGATTTGTGAACATCCCCCGTTGTTTCAGTTAATGGTTTCAAATATTGTGTTCTCTTTGTTAATCATTTCACACGATACTCTTGGCTCTACCCGTTCAATTAATTTACTCTCAATCACAATTTATAAATATATATACAAAAAAATAGGTTTAGCCCAAGTTCGAGACACATTCATTGCCTTCAAAGCTCTCGTTGAAGCTAAATTTAATACTAAAATCACAAATCTCTACACATACAATGGAGGCGTGTATGTTGTTCTCACCTTTTTTCTATCGTCTCATGGCATCTCCCATTACACTACTTCACCCCATACATATGAACAAAATGGTATCTGTGAGCGTCACCACCGTCACATAGTAGAGACTGGCCTCTCACTTCTTATGCATGCCTCCATTCCAGTCACATAGTGATCTTATGCCTTCCCGACTGCGGTTTATCTTATTAACCGTAATACCAACCCCTATTCTTTCCATGTCCTCACCTTCCGAGTCCATTTTTCAGACACAACAAAAAATTTGACAAACTCAAAATTTTTGGATGCTTGTGCTACTTGTGGGCTTCGTCCTTACATATCTCACAAACTTGACTCCTGCTCCATTCCATATGTTTTTCTTGGATACTCGTCATCTCAAAGTGCTTACCTATGTCTCGATCCTTCTAAACATCGAATATATATCTAGACATGTAATATTCTATGAGTCCATATTTCCATTCACCTCGATATCCAAATTTTTGTCTCCCATCATCGATAGGTTTGACTCTCCTCCTTTTACCATTTTCACTCATATCTCATGTTCACTTCTTTCAACCATCACACACTGACTGGTCTTCTCAACCGCCTCTAGGTACATCCTACACCAGTCGAGATCGAGAATGTGGAGCCTATCTCACCAGAGAGATCGTATGCCTATCTCCCTTGGCTCTCCATCGAGAACAGAGTCTTCACACGCTAGTTCTGAAGCGTCGCTACCAACAACAGTCCTGAAAAGCGATCCATGTCCACGCAATGTTCATCCTATGGTCACTCGAACCAAGGAAAATATTTGCAAATGTAATCCAATAGCTCAGGCTCTCAATAGTTCAATGTGGCATCAAGCCAAGAGCGAATAATCCAATTGCCTCATTCGAAATGAAACATGGGAACTAGTCTCCCCCGATACTACTTCAAATCTAGTTGGCTGCAAGTGGATGTTTAGAATCAACGCCGTGGAGTAGGTTTTCATGAGACGTTTAGTTCAATCATTAAACCTCCTGTCATGAGCCTTACTACCTCCAATGGTTGAGATATTCGCCAATTGGACGTCAATAATGTCATGATGATGTATATATGGCTCAATCCCCGGGTTTCATCGATACAAATCGTCCTAATTTTGCATGTAAGCTTCACAAAGAAATTTATGGACTCAAATAGGCTCCTCAGGCATGCTACTCGGAGCTCTGAGCATTTCTCCTTGGGTTCGGTTTCATAAATTCATTGGCGGATGCATCATTGTTTATGCTACAGTCTTCTTGCATACAACTATTTGTACTCATCTACGTCGAAGATCTGATCATTACGGGGTCTTCTTCAGATCAGATTCAATCCTTTGTTAAGTCTTTGACATCACGATTCTCTCTTAAGGACATGTGTGCCTTATCGTTCTTTCTTGGCGTTGAGGCGGTATGTACCTCACATGGGCAACCTATCTCAACACAAGTACATAACGGACCTTCTCCAACGGGTGAATGCACGACGCCAAACCAGTTTCCCCGCCATTGGCAACTACATCATGACTCACACTTACCACCGGAACTCCTCTTCCAAATCCGGACCCTTTTCATCAAGTCATTGGAAGTCTTTAGTATCTCTCCCTTACTCGGTCTGACATCAGCTTTGAGATTAACAAGCTCTCGCAATTCATTCATTAACTGATGGATGAACACTGATCATGTGTAAAACGTGCACTCATATACTTAGCGGGCATTCGGAACAAAATTATCTTTATGATTGCCTACAATACTCTCACACTCCATACCTTTAGTGATGTAGACTGAGCAGACGATATTTTGCAGTTTGAGCTATTCTGTTTCAAGATCGGAATCACCTAGGTGATCCATCTTACGATGCGTATAAAAGACAAATAAGTACTTAGGACATAATTAGACTAAACCTATAATTCCCTTATATATATATATATTTGTATTATTATTGAGAGTAAATTAATTGAGTAATACCAATTTAGAGAACAACATGTCCAATACTTAATGTTTGGAAATATAGGTGGATACATATTTGAAAATTTTGGATATATAATGAAATGAATCTCACTTATCATATAATTAATAATATATAAAAATATTGATTAATTCGTTTTGTTCATAATTATTTTGAGTTAAAAACATATAAAACTAATAAGGATATCAAAATCATTTTAATTAAGTTTAAATGAAATTCGGGTTGAAATAATTCTATAACACACATCATCCCAAAAACATGTTAAATTTTCATATAAAATTTGTTAGAAACATTTAAAACCATATATATAAAAATCATGAATCAATTAACTCGTTGTAAGAAATTCATATAACCTCTTCAATTTAATCTAACATCATCAACTTAATCTAAATTAATAAAATTATCTATAAATCTATAAATCTGATGAATATTTTTTTAATACTGATTTAATAATTCTTTTATTCCAATTGTAAAAGATTAGATATGCTAGTTGTCCTAGTTGTAACTATGGATAGTCATACATTATTCATATTTTTTTTCTCTAATAAAATGTTGGTATATGGAATATTTGTTATATTTACAATACGAGTTGGACCTACTAAATGGGCTTTTGCATTAGGCCGAATAACCAATCGGATCCACTAGAAAAAAGAGAGTACTTTTTGCTTTGTCCTAATACAGAACCAGCCCATTTTAATCGTTATTGAGCCGTAAGCCCAAACTTAAGCTTTGTCGTTTTGACGAACTAGAATTAGGGTTAGGGTTTGTACTGATTCCTTCAGGCTCTCTCAGTCCTTATATATACAAGTGTTAGGCTTCAACGTTATCATAGTGTTAGATCTGAAGTTCCATTGTCGACGTCTCCTAGGGTTTTAGCAATTAGGGTTCTTTGTAATTCGATTTATTTTTCTGTGTCTTCTTCATTATTTTGAGGAAAGCCAATTTGCAGAGCAAAGGCGTCAAAGTAAAAATGGCGTGATTTGCATTGAAGGTTGGCGAAAACAACAGAACATGCGATTCTCCGTGCCTGTCGATTTCTCTCGTATTGACAATGGCCTCGAACAAATCGCTACACCTCTTCACTATATATCGGTCATTTGCTTTACTCCTTTTTTTTTTATCAATTTTCTTCTATTTCTTGTTTTTTAACTTCGATTTATTTTTGGCTCTCAAAACCCATCGTAAAATCATATATTTTCAAATGATTTTGGATTTTGTTCTGAAGCTTTATTTTTTCTTCAGAACAAAATTACGAAAACTAGACCTGAATTTGAACCCTATGTCTTTCAGGCTTGGTGCTTCGAGTTTCGGTTTGTGTTATTCGTGTTTTGAATCTGAAATAATCCAAGTATCTATGGTTATTTATTCTCTTTGTTTAAGGTTTGGATTTTTCGGATTCTAACAAAAAATAAAGTTAATATACAAAAAAGTACATATCTTATTCAGGAAAACGAAAATGCTAAAATATCAAAATCAAATGAATTCGGAAATTGTCAAGGTTTTATTACGCTCAACAAAATAAAATCATGTCTCATTCTCCTCCAATAGGCTGAAAAAAATTCAATATTATATATTTAATTCAATATTATACAAAACAGAAAATAAAATAAGAAGAATATACTGTATCCCTTAAATCACGTCTTATTCTAAAAAACAAAAATTAAATTATAAAATCAATGTTATATAAAAATATCAAACAAAATAAAAAGAACACATCTTGATAAAATGTATCGATGAACTCATTTTCATACATATTTGTTAAAGAATCAATGTTTTATTACTATAAAATGTGGATTACAACCAATTTTGCATTAAAATCAATGCTTTAACTATGTTAGTTAGGATTTAGTCTACTCCTATGTTCTTATATTTCGTTTAAGATATGTCCTTTGTTATTAATTATTGAAATGGGGTTTGCAAGAACATCTCTAACCATTTGTGTTAAAATTGATAATTTTGAACTATTCACTGATTACGACATTAATATATCAATATGAAACTTATTTGAAACCTCTTAATATTTCTCTTATCAACAACCATTTTTTTAAATACTTCCACGATTCATCTTCTTCCTCATCATCCACATATCATCTTCTATCCTATAATGACTTTTACCACAATTTTTGTTATGAAATACAATGGAAATTAGCAAAATTTTGTTTATTTGCTCTCAACCTTTCCAATACTTATCAAATTTATCATTTTTCATTCAAGATGTCATACTACTCAACATGGGATCATTACTAATAACCATCGAAGTCATTTCAATCTTGCATATTTTATTAAAACACATGTCCGATCTCACTTTTGTAAAAGCAAAAAAAACTAATATTGAATCATAAAAGATTTTCAAGAATCTTACCATTAAACGAGCATTTTCCAAATCGTTGCTTGATGACGATCCAACCCTATTTCACTTACTTCATCTTTCTCATGAAAATAACCATGCCATTCTATCAAAAGCTGTTCTAAACTTTAACGTTGCACTAAACATCACACAAGTTTAACTACATCTAGTACTACAAACCACAAATCAAACTCTATCGACCAATTTTAATGGTTAAAACCTTGATTCAGATGATCGAATATATTTTACTGTATTTTTTATGCTAACCACAATATAACCAATCTCCTTCAATCTTTCACTGACAATTAAATTCAAAATATAAGCACAACAAGGAACATCCATTAATTCACCATTAAGATGCATCATCTCCCAAGTCTTTAATTTGTTTCTCAACAACTTAATTGCACGATCATTAGAATTAGCATTGCCAATAGCTATCGTGAACACGTTTTTGATATCTCAATCAATCAAGCATTTCTCAAGTTCCTTTGCAGTTGTTTTCGCTTTATGGGCAGACAACAGACTAAAACTAATAATCCTTCGACGCAATTACCAATTATTATCAATAAAAAGAGCAGTTACGACCATGTAACTCATAGATGTGATAGAAATCCACAAATCAGTCGTAAAAGATACACTATCCCCATTCATCATACTTTTCAAAATAGCTTTTTCAGATGCATACATTTGTAACACATCTCTAGTGATAGTTTGCCTCGAGGGAATAACATATTTAGGACACAAGACATTGTCTAAACCCAACATTTTCAACCGTAGAAAGTGGCATCTCATCCATAGTAATCATCTTTACAATTGCTCGCCTACATGCTTCTTGACTAAAACTAGCATATGACTATCATCTTTTTGACTGCCACTATCATCCACACTTAACACCTTCTGACTTTCACTTCCAACGACATTCTTATATGTTTTACAAATGCGAATATACTTATTCATGCTACTACTTCCATTCGATGTATCACGATATTTGCATTTATTATATTCATTAGATTCTCTTAAAAAATGTTCCCTTACCTTTGATCGTTGAACATATTGTTTCTTAGATTTTTTAGGTAACTCACTATGTTTAGAAACCGCTGTCCTTTTGTTCAGAAATTGGACTTCACTCGTATCAAGTTGATTCATAACAACCATATGTATATCCATTTATAAACAAATAAACACAACATTTTTTACTATTTGTACCAAACCCAATCTATACTTTTTCTTCACTATTATACAAACAGAAGGAAATGAATCTTACCAAGAGAAAAGAACGACAAAGAGAGGAGACAACAAAGAAAAGATACGATAGAACTCTCTATAACAGTAAATGTCTGGAATGGAGCGGCAGAAATGTGACGCGAAGATGATAGCACCAGGAGAAGACGACGACAAAGAGATGTGCCGACGAATAGAATGGAGGATGAATGGAGCGACATAAATCTCGTCGCTCGAGCGTTGCAGAAATCTCATCTGGCGGGATGAGGGAGAAGATAATGGAGGCTCGAGCGGGATGAGGAAAGGAAGAAGAGTATGGAATGGAGGCAGAAATCTCGTCGAGCGGTGCGAAAATCTTGTCGGACGGTGAAGAAGGAGAAATCTCGTCGGATGGCGGGACAAGGGAGAAAAGAATGGAGAGGCTCTGATGGTGAGATGAGGGAGAATAGAATAGAGAGACTCCGGCGGAGAGGTGAGGGAGAAGAGAATGGACAGGCTAATGCGGTAGGATGAGAGAGAAGAGAATGGCGTGATTTGCATTGAAGGTTGGTGAAAACAACTGAACATGCGATTCTCCATGCCTGTCAATTTCTCTCGTATTGACAATGGCCTGGAAAAAATCGCTACACCTCTTCACTATATATTCTCGACCATTTGCTTTGCTCTTTTTTTTTATCATTTTTCTTATATTTCTTGTTTTTTAACTTTTATTTATTTTTGGCTCTCAAAACCCATCGTAAAAATCATATATTTTCAAATGATTTTGGATTTTATTCTGAAGCTTTTTTTTCTTATTCGAGACATAAATTTTTCCTATAAAAATCCATAACATTGTTTTTTGCAAACATGATTGATTTAGAAAATACTGAAAATCATTGTCATATTTACATATAAATAGGGAGTTATTCATTTCATTAAATGTAGTAAATAATTATATATATATATATATATAAACATTTGATATTGAAATCCATCTAAAAGATAATAATAATTCTTTATAAGAGGAAAAGACAGAAGTTAATATGTTTTTTACATTATGATATTTCTGATTGGATAAAGAATTTTTATTGAACAACAGAAACTATTGTAAACTTGTGGAAAACTTTTAAAAATTGATTTGATCACAAAAATATGTGATCTTCATGATTGGTTGATTTGAGGTTCCCTATTATAAATCTATAAAGAAATATGGCATAATGATATTCTTATATGGATTATAATCTTGGAATTTCAAAATTTGCAAATCATTTTTGTATTTTGGAGTATTACGTATTTTTGCAATCAAATGTGGAGGCTTGGATTACGTGCTCAGCTGACGCAAGAAGAAGCTATAAAGTCAAGCCAGGACGTCCTTCTCATTCTGGTGCTTGTAAGATAAGACCAGTAGATGAACTGCCTATGGCCGGTAGAAAGGCTGTAGTGATAGCGACGGGGCTTACTTTCTCTTTGGTTCAGCTACAAAATAGATGAGTCATTTCTGCTCGACTATAGCCACGGGGTGGGGTCTGAATACTATAGGGCGGAGAGCTGTTAGATCAAAATCATTTATATTTATAAGTAATTCATTTTAAAATTTATTTAATCAATAAAAAATAATTAAAAAAATATAATTTAATAAATAAAGGATACATATTTTTAACATATATAAAATAAGAAAAATAAAATAAATATATGTCCAAAGAATATGTATTTATTTTTTTTATTGAGATTGAGATTTAGTTTGTATTTTTTTATAATATATTTTTAAATTTATATTATAATTGGAAATATATATTGCGGTTTATAATTTTTTTATTTCACGTCGAAATCAAAATCGATTAAAAATCGAATCTTAATAAATTAAAATTAAAAATAACAAATTTAACATATAATATTATATTTGTTTTTAAATTAATTGTGCTGTATTAAATATTAATATACATATATATATATATTACAAAATTTAAAGTATATAGTATGAATATATATATATATATATATAGCATTAGCATATAATATGCATATAATTATAATGTATATGGGACACATTCCAATGTAAATATATCATATACTATATATATATAATATGTATTGTTATTGTTATTCAATACATGTATTATATATAATATATTTATTATATATATTATAAGAATATATTTTTATACATATATATAATGTAAATAAAGAAAATATTACCCAAGAGCATTTTGTTTTTGCTCTTATAATGTATTTTTTAAGTATGTTATATGAAATGAAGAAATGCGAATTTATATGAGAAAACCAACGAATTTTCAAAATAAATAAATAATATGGGTTAAATCCAGTAGATATTCATATTATAACATCTAGAAGTTTTTATATTTGTTATCACTGAATTGATTTCACTTTCGTATGTGAAAGGTAATGATATCCAAAATTTGTTTGACAATAATATTCATATTTTATTTAAAAATTTATGATTTACAGTAAAATGATATGGTGTTAAAAATTGTTAAATTACAACTGTGTATGTATGTCATAAATATATATAAATCACAATGGACAAATTTTAAATCCTTATTATCAAAATAAATATATTAATATCAATTTTAGTAATCATAATCCTAAATAAGACAAACAAAACATTATTTATACCAAGACTTAAACAAAGGATTTCATCTAGAAATCCAACGGTTATAACATGCCCACTTACGATCCAAAAATTTCAAATGATATTGTAATCCAATGAGTATAAAGATTACAACACAAAAAGAAACTCAATCCGATGGATGACATCACACCACATCACAGAATATAATATCCTAATAATACTATTAAAAGAGAACCTGATGTGATCGCTCTGACCATAATAGACCTAGAGATGCCGGTTATCACCGGTAACATCACCTGGATCATGTAAGAGAAAGAATCAATTTTCAAATAAAAGAAAAACGAGACAGAAAACATGACCTAGCTTTCGCCAGCGTCTTCGGACCCTCCTGTATACAAATTTCTCAACTGGGTTGGAAGAGCCTGCCAGGTAGGCATCTACGACATCCTGATGTAAATAGTAAAATATGAAGTGAGGTTTTGGATTAATGTTGGTTCAAGGTGACCTTTATGGTGTCGTTCATTTTCAACTTATTCATTGTTTATGTTAGAGAGTTTTGACTGTACAATTGGATATAGGGTAGCGTGTTAAAATGTCGGTTTTGTTATGCTTTCTTGACAATATGTATTTTGTCGTCTAATCTCCCACCGATATTTAATTATTTTTTTTTTTTTGCAACATTGAATTGAGCCTGTGCAGACACAATAGCTTGAAATTTGAACGCTTATGCTTGTATTAAAGGATATTGTGTACTTATCATGTAACCGTATTCTCCAATTGATTGTAGTTACCATGTTTGCCGTCTTATTCTCTGTTGCTTTCTTTCTCGTGATGGTATGTCAAAATTTCCAACCAATCATTCCGATGTTTCGTTCTCCTTGCAGTCCGTCTTAGTCTTAGTTTAGATTGGTGTTGACAAAAGAGTTCTCGACTGGAATTAACATAATCATGGTCGATTTCATTTGACCAGAACCATGCAGAGAAGATGAGACGATGATTAGACGAAAATACGAGAAAAAAATGGTGACAAGCAATGCGTTGATTCAAGAAAAATATTATTATTATTATTACTGTTATTATTATTATTATTATTCTACGAAAAGAATAAGATTTAACCCAAAAAAAAGATAAGAAATGATTTTGCATATTATAAATTTTCTGTATATTTATTAAATTATATTTAAGAGGAAAGGATGACGGAATATCAGAAATACCCTTTTATAGCTAAACCACTTCAAAAATACCTTTATCTAAAATAATTATTAAATTCGAAAAAAAAACTGAAGAAAAGACAAACTTGCCATTAATGTTCGAACGTGAAAAAACCCACGTTCGACGTGAAAAACTGTAAAAAACGAGAAATCCGAACAATTTTTCGCCGTGAAACCTGTTTAAAAGTTTATAGCAAGAAAGAAATAAGTGATGTCGAACTTAAGAGGGATCGATTTGAAGTTGGCGAGAAGGAAAATGGCTAGAATCAGCAGCAGCAGTGACGAAGAGAACACGAGTCAATCTTCAATGGCGTCAATAAGTGTAAGTAGCTCGATTTCTAGGGTTTTACAAGCTTTCGAGTCACAAAATGGTTTATTGCTTGAAATGAGTGAGTGTTAGTGTCAGTGAGTCGGTTAGGTCGCAAGGGTCGCAGGAGTTGCATGAACATCTTCGACTCAGTGAGTCGGTTGAGTAGCAAGGGTCGCAGTAGTTGCATGACCATCTTCGACTCAGTGAGTCGGTTGTCTCAGTGAGTGGGATGAGTCGCAATGGTCGTTTGAGGGGCGTGGGTCGGTTGAGTCTCAGTGAGTCGGTTGAGTGTCGCAGACTGTCTGAGGGTCGTTTGAGTCGCATGGGTCGCACGGGTTAGCTGAGTCGCATGGGTCGCACAAGTCCGTTGAGTCGCACGGGTCGGTTGAGTCGCATGGGTCGCTTAAGTCGGTAGAAGTATAATGTATTCGTAATTAGTCATTTTGCAGGTGGCGCCAAAGCCGAAATTTGTGTATGAATTCAAGCACATGGACAAAATGCCAAAGATTACCACCAAGTGTTATCCTCACGAGAATTCAAGCACATGGACAGAATTCCAAAGATCACCACGAAGTGTTATCCTCACGAGACAATAAGGACGCTGAGAGGAATCTTACATGAACACGAGTTGCATTACTTCGAGAAGGAGTCGCAATTTAGGCATTTATTCCACTTACAATGTGACTCCACATTGACGAAGGTTCAAATGTCTGTACTACTTAATCACTCCGTGATTATACGGGACAATATGAAGTTGTGGTTCGTCATAAACGACATTCCCATCCGGTACTCTATAGTGGAGCACGCACTAATTTCCGGATTGAAATGCGGACCATATCCCATAGGATGGAAGTCCATGATGGGTGTCACATTCAGGCTGAAGAATTTTGGCCGTAGAAAGGTGACCCCCGAACTAGTCAGTGAAAAGCTTGTGAAGGCGAAGAATTCCGACGACCGGAAGAGGTTCGCAACTTTGATGTTGTTGGTGCAAGTTTGCAGCCATGATCTCATTGACATGGTTGATGACTTGGAGTTTTGTGAAGGCTTTCCATGGGGTCGTTACACATTCCAAAATGGTATTGTAGCGGTTTCATGATCCCATTAATGGTAAGTTGTATATATTATTCGAATAACTTGAATGTTTTCGTACTTTTTGCATTCTTATCATTTTGTTTTAATGTTTCAGCTACTTCCATTTGAAACCATCCTTAGTTTGGGCGAAAAGGGATGGTATGTTGAGGTTGTGGATGCGCATCGATCATGCCCAAGAATGTGCAAGAAGATGGTTAAATCCAATTTTAACCCGAAGTATGTAGATGTGATAAGGCAGATTGAAGATTCTAAGGTAACAATTACACAAGGTTCACAAGGTTCACAAGGGTCACAGAGGGTAACAATGGTTATTTTTTGTTTTTTTAGGATATTCTAAGTATTCTTCGTGCTGAACACGAATAGGAAGCTTTACTTTCTGATCTGGAGGATTACGAGGGATGTGATGATCCCGATGTTCAAATATGGATGAAACATCTTCGTAGATATCCGAAGGGTATTTGTTGGGAGGATATCCGTAAGCAAGAACAGCCAACAGATGTGATTTTTTGGGTTTTGCTTGATATTTAGCACAGATCCCTACATTCAAACACAAATCAGGTCTACTTGCGGCAAGATAGAGTAAACTTCCAATCATACTCCTGTAGAGTTTCACTTCGACATCTTCTCCATTTGAATCCCTTGTCAGCTTATTTGTCGTCGACATGGGAGTACTAGCTGACTTAATATGGTCTAATTCCAATATTTTCACCAGATTTTTAACGTATTTTCTCTGAGATATGAATAATCCGTCGTTAAATTGTTTCACCTACAATCCGAGAAAATAACTTAGCTCACCAAACATACTCATCCCGAATTCTCTCTTCATGGTTTGAACAAACCAATTGACTCTACCCTACGATTTTGAGCCAAGAACAATATCATCTACATAAATCTGCACAACTAGAAGAATATCATCAGAATTATGAATAAAAAAAGTTTTTTCCACTCCCCCTCTCTTGTAGCCGTTCTGGATCAGAAAACTTATCAGTCGTTCATACCATGCACGTTGAGCTTCCTTCAATCCGTATAGAGCTTTCTTCAGCTTGTAAACATGTTCCGGATGATGCGGATCTTTGAAACCTTTTGGTTGTTCGACATAAACCTCCTCTTGAAGTATACCATTTAAAAATGCAATTTTAACATCCATCTGAAATAACTTAAAGCCGAAGAAACATGCAACACCAAGTAATATTCGAATTGATTCTACTCTGGCAACAAGTGCAAAAGTTTCATCAAAATCAACACATTCGATTTGTGTATAGCCCTGTGCAACTAACCTTGCCTTGTTCCTGACAATTTCACCCTGCTCGTTAGTTTTATTTTTAAATATCAATTTTGTGCCGATCACATTTAAATCCACAAGACAAGGAACCAATGTCCAGACATCATTCCTAACAAATTATTCTAGTTCTTCATGCATAGCCTTTATCCAGGATTTGTCATCTAAGGCGTCGAACACACTTGAGTTCTATTTGAGACGTAAAACATGCAAATTTAACCATATCATGATAATTCACCCTTAGTTTATTTCGTGTTTTTCTACCATTTTCGATGTTACCTATGATATCATCTATTGAATGATTTCTATGCACCGTCGTATGTTCCAAGTTAGTTTTGTGATTGTCGCATTCTGAATGATCTCCATCCAGCAGGTACATTTGAATGTTCAGTAACTGTTTCTGGCTGTTCTTGTACTGTATTTGTGGAAAATGGAAATATAACACTATCAGTCAAATGATCTTCATCAAACACCACATTCACAGATTCAACAACTGTTCTGGTACGCAAGTTAAATATTTTGTACGCAATTGTATTGGTACCATAACCAAGAAATATTCCTTCATCGCTCTTGGCATTAAACTTACCCAGGTATTCCCTATCATTCAACACGTAGCAAATGCACCCAAAGACATGAAAATAGCTTAGGTTCGGACTTTTACCTTTCCACAGTTCGTAAAGAGTTTTCGACATACCTGGTCGAATATACACAAGATTAATGATGTAACATGTTGTATTTATAGCTTCAGCCCAAAACCTGATAGAAATGGATTTTCCATGCAGCACAGCCCGAGCCATCTCTTGCAAAGTTTTGTTCTTCCTCACAACAACACCATTATGTTGTGGTGTTTTGGGCGCAGAGAACTCATGAATGATGACATGTTTTTGACAAAATTTCTGAAATACATCATTCTCAAATTCTTTCCCGTGATCACTCCTGATTTTTTCATTACAGCCTTGAAAAATTATCAACAACTACAAAAATGTATCTCTTCCCACCAAAGCATCCCGTCCTCATGGACCCATCAGATCCATATGTACCAGTTCCAAAATCTTATCAGTCTTCACGTCAGGCATTTTATTGTGATGTACTTTGACCTGTTTTCCTAATTGATATGGTTTACAAACTTCTGATGTATCAAGATTTAGTTTAGGAATACCTCTAACTGCAGTTGAGCTTGATATTTTCACAAGAGAACGATAGTTCACATGTCCTAGTCTTTGATGCCACAAAGATAAAGTATCATTTGTTGCCTTGAGACAGATTTTCTCTTCACTCCATACATAACAGTTGTTTGAAGAATGTACATCTGTAAGTATATATTTGTTATCAGAATTCATCATTTGACATTCTTTATGATTAAATTGAACTCGATGGTTGCTGTCACATAACTAATTAATACTAATCAGATTGGCTGTCAATCCTGCTACATATTGCACGTTTTTCAGAGGAGGTTGTCCAAGAGAATTTATATTGCCTCTTCCAAGAATTTTTTCTTTGTTTCCGTCTCCAAATATGACACTACCTACATTCTTTATTTTCTGTGAAATTTGGCAGAAGTTCTTTTGAATGGGTCGAATGGGTCGCATGCGTTACATAATCAATGTAACGAACCAAGTAAGTACGGTCATTTGAGGTCGCATAGGACGCATGGGTCGCATGGGTCGCATTGGTCGCATGGGGAGAATGGGTCGCATAGGTCGCATTGGTCGCCATATGTTTAATGAGGTAAATTTTATGTGGGTGCTGGACCTTTATCGGAGGAGTCTGCGCCATATGTTGAACCTCCGCAGGCGAAAAGAGTAAGAACAGTGCGAGGGAGAGGGCGAAAGAAATATGCTGGTGGAGTCCAAGAACCCAAAAAGAAGGTTGTTCAAGAACCCGAAAAAAACGGTGGTTCAAGAACCTGAAGGGGAAGAGAAGTTTGTGTGGATTCCCAAAGGATTAATAAAGGGCTTGGTAACCCGATTTCCTACGTCCCTTGATGCTAGCGGTGACAAGTTGACTGATCTATATTGGTTCCTGAAGGCACCTCGACATGAGGGGTGGTGGAAATCTAAGCTAGATATTCCCAAGGGTCAAAGTTTTGGGAGATTATATTAAAGGCCAACGTAGGGCTTGAAGATGATGTAAGTTTTTTTAAACCCTTAGTCTCACAGAGTTTTGTGTCATATGTATTCATGCGACCTTTGAACCCCTGCGACCATTGTTCCTCTGCGACCCTTGGACCCCTGCGACCTTTGTTCCTCTGCGACCCTTGGACCCCTGCGACCCTTGGACCCGTGCGATACTAATTTATTATTTACAAATAATATGAATAAAGTTTTGAAAATACAGCTCAAATCAAAATATGTTGGACCCGGGCGACCCTTGTCCCTCGCGACCCTTGGGCCCGTGCGACCCTTATCACAATAATCGTAAATCCAAAAAAACAACGATACTAACGATAACACTAACAATTGAATAATAGTAAATCCACAAGATCAAATGAAGTTCAAGTTAAAAGGAGGTTCAAAGAAATCAAAATACAGCTCAAATCAAAATATGTTGCTGATAAATCGAAGCACAAGATCTCCTCCAATGGATAACTTTTGTACTATGAAGGAACAACCCACGTTCAGTCCATTTTCTTGACAAAACTGTCTCCACCCCCTCTGATGCAAGCGCCACCACGACTCAAGGGCCTTAAATTTGCTACCCAAAAATCGAACATTACGGGATCGATTCCGCAATCGAGGTACATCATTACATGACATCGTCAAACTAATTAATTCCAAATGAGGGTCGCATGGGTCGCATGGTCGCATATATTGATGAATAGATGCGAACTAGACGAATTTATGGGTTTAGGATGATAAAATGACAAAAACCAATCAAAACAATATATTTACAACGTCAAACTAATTAATTCCAAATGAGGGTTGCATGGGTCATATGGCATTGATGAATAGATGCGAACTCGACGAATTTACGGGTTTAGGATGATAAAATGACAAAAACCAATCAAAACAATACATTTACAACATCAAACTAATTAATTCCAAATGAGGGCCGCATGGGTCGTATGGGTCGCATGGTCGGATATATTGATGAATAGATGCGAAATCGACTAATTTACGGGTTTATGATGATAAAATGACAAAATCCAATCAAAACAATACATTTACAACGTCAAACTAATTAATTCAAAATGAGGGTTGCATGGTTCATATGGGTTGCATGGTCGCATATATTGACGAATAGATGCGAACTCGACGAATTTACGGGTTTAGGATGATAAGATGACT
>CM071862.1:2866261-2876650 GCA_036759665.1 Gynandropsis gynandra
GGGTCGCATGGGTCGCATGGTCGCATATATTGATGAATAGATGCAAACTCGATGAATTTACGGGTTTATGATGATAAAATGACAAAAACCAATCAAAACAATACATTTACAACGTCAAACAACGGTTAAAACATATTATGATCCATGTGTACCTAGTCGAGTTGTGTATAACCAATGCCTGTGTTTCAAAAGTGATAGTAGTGTTTTAAGAACTCGGCGGATGATTAAACAATACATTTAATATTTTGTTCAAATGTCGATATTATTTATATTATTATCTATATTGATTCTAAATTAGACCTATAAAACTCAAATATTGTAAACATTTGGTACCCTTGCGACCCATTGTCCATTTCGACCCTTCCGACCATTGCGATCCTTCCGACCCTTACGACCCATTTGTTCATTTCGACCCTTTCGACTAATCTTTTCAATGTTAGACTACTGCTTTTTCCAGGTGCTAGCTATGCTTTTTATTTTACCAATGTCACATTCAAGACCATTGGGACACGTCTCTGTTACCCCTATATTAAAAGGTTTTTTAATATGGTCAATACATACACCTTGGTCATTCTTTGTATTTAGTGTCTTTTTGAATTTTATGAGTCCATTTATTTTTCATTAAATATGAGTTTATAAATAAAGGAGGAAAAACCGAAAAGCTACAACAATTTGTAGCACAAAATCATCTCTTGTTTCAAGTCTTTCATTCTTTTAAAAGGGCAATTTCTAACATCTAACCCTAAATTATATATATAAAAGTTGTTGCAAAAGGTGGCTTCTGGTGAAGCCACCTCAGCAACACTTAATACATATAATTTTATTTATTAACAATTTAATAAATTCAAATAATAATAACAATTTAATAAATTCAAATCTATATATTAAAAATTTAAAAAATCTCTGGCTCCTCCATCGTTCTCGCTTATTAGCCTTCCACGTCAACACTGTGCATTTATTAAAAAAAACGCTCGATATCACCTTCTCTCCCACGATCTCTCCACTCTCTTCCACGATCTCTCGGTTGTTTCGCCGTATGCCTTTATATTTTTCTTCATCACCTCCCTTCTCTCAATTTATCCCTTTTCTGTTTTGTGTCCGATCACTTTCTCGGTTTTTCTTGGCGACTTTCTCACCAGCCAAGCAGCTCTCTCCTGCTCTTCTTCATCTTCGGTTCGTTGTCGTCGAGGTATCTCTCCGTTTTCTTTCGGCAACCGACCTCTTCTAATCTGTCACTGTTTCGCTGGTACGTGATCGGACCACTATACTTGAATATTTCGTATGTGCGAATCCGAGATTTCGCAGCGCATCAGTTGCATCTTTCTCTGCCTTAAAATAGTTTTTGCTCAACGAGGTCATCCCAATTTCTATTTTCCTCTGGTAGGTTGCATTGAAAATCTGTGAAGAGGGACTAGCCATGAAGAGGGCTCAGGAATCTGTAATCGATTATGGTAAAATTGATTCAAAATCTGTGCTGCGTCGCTTGATGGATTCGTATATTTCTTCATGGAAGGGACTGAAGTATGTATAACACCTGTTATCGCTTTTGTTTGATGAACTTTGAATTTCTGTTTTTGCTTAATTCGAAGTGCGGCTTCCGGATTATACAAGGAAGAGCACTTCCTAAAAATATTGAAATTGCGTTCTTTGTGTCGGTAAGGTTTAGAGTGGTGTAATGGTCATTATCGAGGAATATTTAGGAGTTTTTTTTGTATTGGGTTAATGTTATAATTTCAATTATTAGACATGGTATAAATCTGTCTTCTAAATTCTTGTCCTGTGGCTGTTTCATGTGGCATATTGCTCAAGATTTACTGGTATTTCAAACTATTCCATTTTTGACACATTGGTGGAGAAGAGTCTCCGGCTTGCCCGTGGAAAACGCTTTCCGCACGAATGGCCCCAAATCCTCGCTGTTACATATCATGGACGATCGAGTGCCAGGTGTTTCTTAACATCCTCGCTTTGTCGCGAATATCCTTTTGGTTGGACCACTGCCTTGACCATCGTCAGCTTCCCTAATCTTGGTATTCCCTAATCAATCTGATCCCTCATTTCATCCGACAGTGATTCATCTTCGAGCTCGACATCTCCTTTGGATTGGTTACTCCATCACGGCCTTCGGTTATCTGTCTCCAGGTAATTTCCATAACGGTCTTCATACGATCCATAATTTTTTATTATAGAGTTGAAATTGTTGTCAATCTGTGCTGACAAGTGATAGGCCAAAAATTTTTTATTTCTTCGGTTAACTTGCATAATTTATCAAAAGAGTCCTAGGAGCGTTTATCATAAATGGAAGATGGCACCTACACATCGTGAGCAAGAGAAATGGGATAAAGCGACTAAGGCTGCAACTGGTGGCAGTGTAAATTATTTGTCTCTTGGTGCATTGATGTTGCAAATTGTTACTTGTTGGACTGTATTCCCATGGATTCAGTAGTTCTGTCGTTGGAAGCATTAGTCTCTTCTTAATTTCTTGTTTCTTATTTAACTTTGGGCTGCAGGAGATGTTTAGGGAACTGAGGCAGCCACGTGGTGATCCAGAGGTCTTGGCTGCTCAATCAAGAGAGCAATATTTCAAGGTCTGAATTTTGCCACTAAAAATACCTTCTGAAGTTTACTCAATCAGCAACCCTTCCGTATATTGATATGCGAATGTATTTGTTGTTGCATTGCATGAGCTTATTCTGTATTGTTATGACATCCAAAGCTAACTGCTCTTTTCGTGTTTCTTTTCTGAATGTGGGCTTGATAGATTCATTAAAGAAATAGGTTAGCTGAGCATCCAAAGCTAATAAATTTTTATTATAGAGTTGCACAGGTCTTGCATGTTCAATCTGTTCAATCGTGTTTCCCATCTCTTTTGTCACTTAATGTTTTCAATCAAATCTTTTTTTTAAGTTTTTAGTGATGCAAAAACTGATAGAAACAATAATTCAAGGTGGTCACATGTCTTTTTTCTTTTTGTGTTTGTGTCATTTTACTATTCACATAAATATGAATGTGTTCAACAATTAACAAAATACATTATACAGAAGCAGTGCCACTCTCACTTTATCTATACATATAAATATTTTTCTTATTGATATATCTTTACATTTTAGAGATATAAATTTTTCCATGTTAAGAAGACATAATTATATATTTTTTATAGTTAGCAATCATATTTTTATTTCTATATTCAAAACTATTGTGTATATCCTAAACTATTATAAAATAAAATTTTAAAATGTGTAAGATCAAGATGATTAAGAAACTTTCCCAAAATAAAATAAAATGATATTTTTTACAAAATTTTCTAAGGTTTTTAAAACATTCGTATCTAGAATATTTAGATGAAAAATAAAAATTTAAATAAATACAACAATAATAATTAATTTCTTTATAAATATAATTTGATATATAATCATTGCAAGTATCTTTTAGTTATTTATTAACTACTAAATTTGTCAAGATTATTGCTCTATCATATATATATATATAGTACATAATATTATATTTTATGGTTGATATGAATTAAAAATTTATATTGATCACAAAAACCATCTTTAAATTATTTTATAAATAAATATTAATTAATAAATGTTTTTTTATTGTTTTAACGTTATCTTTAAGATTATATATAATTTAACCATAAATATCTAAAAAAGTTATCCTATTAATCATAAATAGTCAATACTAAATCACTTAACAAATATAATTGGCATCTAACATAGATTAATTTAAATTTTGAGAATTCTTCGACATAAAACACAATAATCAATCAAATTACAATGATTTATTAATTAAATTTAAATAAATAATTGATTACAAATAAAATTAAAATATTTTCATTTTTTAAATCCGCGCATCGCGCGGGTTCAATTCCTAGTTCTCTAAAAAATTCTTGTTACCTTTGTGACCGTTAAGATCACATGGTCGACCCAGGGTATCGTGTTGTCTATTTGTTACTCAATGTCTTGGTAATTGTCGGACTCAGTCTCTATGCAGATACACACAAGTACTTACAACGTGGATGGAGGACTTTGTGATGTATCTACACTACATAAGGTCTTGGTAATCGGCGAACTCAGAGATCAAGCTGTATCCGCGTTACCTAAGGTCACGGTTGGAGGTCAAATTGGAGAAGGCATTGAGTCACACACGACTCTTCTTGCGAGGAAGGGATGCGATGTGTCTTTAAACTCAACAAATTTAACCTTTTTTTTATTTCCTTTTTTATCTTGAACTTCTTTTTGCCCTTTTTTCCTTCAACCTTTTTCTTGCCTTTTTTTGCTAAAACTTCTTTTTTCCTTTTTTTAACCGTTGTGACCTTATGTAACTTTTGTGACCTTTGTAACCTTTGAGACCTTATGTAATCAATATTTAAACGTTGAAAATGTCTTATTTTGCATCTATTGTTCGTAAGATTATGACCCAATATGACCCGTTATGCGACGCTCAATCGGATTAAATTAGAATCAGGTTTAAACGGGAACCCATCCGACGCATGCGACCACATATGACCCTTATACGACTCATGCGACCACACATGACCCATGTACGACTCATGCGACCACACATAACCCTTGTACGACTCATGCGACCCAATATGATCACATATGACCCATGGACGACTCATGCGACCACATATGACCCATGGACGACTCATGCGACCTATGCAACACATTCAACCATATATGGCCCATGGACGTCTAATGCGACCACATATGACCCTTGTACGACTCATGCGACCACATATGACCCTTGTACGACCCATGCGACTCTCATGCGGCCCTCATTTGATTGGTTTTTGACATTTTTTCATTTTCACCAGAATTCCCGCCGAACTTTTCACCAAAATTTGAAAAAACTTTTCGAATTCCATCTGATGGCGATTCGATGTTAGGGTCATATCTTTTCGTATTCTAGTCGTTTCCTTTTTTCTAATAACGACACTCTCTCTCTCTAACTCTCATCATCATCATCATCATCTTGCCGAAAATGCAAACGACTGGTGACGACGATTCGATGTCAGGGTCATCTTCTTCTGGTGAGCGGATTTTCACGGTACCAATCACGCGTTCAAATCTGGTCGTAGATGCGGTGGTAAGTGAACTCAAACCGATTTATTCGATTCATCAAATCAAGCCGTATATGCATTAGTTTGGCGTTGTTGTAAATTATTCGGTTATCGCAGACACTTCCGATAGAGTTTGCGAGGTTGAATGGTCTTTGCGGTAGACGATGTAAGGTTGAGCTGATAACCAATTACACGACATTTGGGAGGCAAATCTAAGGCCCGTGAAACACGGTGGCGCTAACATCACCAGGGGTTGGACAAAGTTTTGTCACGATAATGACTTTAACGTGGGTTGTACCCTCAAAGTCGAGTTGGACACCGTTCTTGATGATGTACCTTGTCTACTGCTTGCCCCTATAATCTTCATAGATTAAATTCCGTTGTATTTTGATTGCTTTGAACCTCATTTGAACTACGAAATTCATGTTTGTATTTGGTTGATTTTTTTACTATTATTCAATGGAATGTATTATTGTTAGTATCAATGTTTTTGTGGATTTACTATTATTGTAATAAGGGTCGTAGAGGGTCCAAGGGTCGCAGGGGACAAAGGGTCGCACGGTCCAAGGGTCGAAGGGAGACAAGGGTCGCAGTGGGACCAACGGTCGTGGGTACAAGGGTTGCACGGTCCAAGGGGCTAAAAAAATGTTTACTCGTTGATTCAACTTGTTCTTTTTTTAACAGTTTATTTGTAACATAATTTTGGGAATGGATAATTCAACTTTGTACATTGTAATCTCCCAAAACTTTTAACCGTTCGACCCTTGACCCTGCGACCCTTGACCCTGCGAGGGAGACAAGGGCGCAGGGGTCCAAGGGTCGCAGAGGGGCAAAGGGTCGCAGAGGTACAAGGGTCGCAGATGTACAAGGGTCGAAGGGAGATAAGAGCTCGAAGGGAGATAAGGGTCGTAGTGGTCAAAGTGGTCGCAGAGGTACAAGGGTCGAAGGGAGACAATGGTCGGAGGGGGAAAAGGGTCGCACGGTCCAAGGGTCTAAAAAGATGTTTACTCGTTGATTATGGAAGATGTAATTTGGTACATTGTTCTTTTTCTAATAGTTTATTTGTAACATAATTTTGGGAATGGATAATTCAACTTTGTACATTGTAATTTTTTTAAAAAATTATTCATATTATTTGTAAATAATTTGTAACTAATAAATTATTTTGACTATATTGTTAGTATCGTTGTTTTTGTGGATTTAGTATTATTGTAACAAGAGTCGTAGAGGGACAGAGGTCACAGGTGTCCAAGGGTCGTAGAGGAACAAGGGTCGTAGGGGTCCAAAGGTCGCAGAGGGACAAGGGTCGCAGGGGTCCAAGGGTCGCAGAGGGACAAGGGTCGCAGGGGTCCAATGTTCGAAGAGGTACAAGGGTCGCAGGGGTCCTAGGGTCGAACTGGATCACAGGGTCGAACTGGGTCACAGTGTGGGAGTGTGTCGTTGGGTCGTAGGGTCGAACTGGGTCGCTGGGCGAACTGGGTCGTAGGGTCGCAGCGTGGGAGTGGGTCGTTGGGTCGTAGGGTCGAATTGGATCGTTGGGTCGAACTGGATTGTAGGGTCGCAGGGATAATTGGGAATATCAACATTTATAAAGGTATTTTTGAAATTAAAAATTTTTTCTTTTTTCCGAAAGGATACTTTTGAAATGTTTTAGCTCTACGAGGGCATTTTTGAAATTAGTTCGGAAGGGATGAAGGAAGGAAACGAAAGAAAGATGAAAAAAATGTTAGGTTTAAATTTAATTAAAATAATAATAATAATAATAATAATAATAATAAATATTATTACTATTATTATTATTTGAGGTTTAATAAAATTGAAAAATTAAATTAGTTTTAGTTTAAATTTGAGAAATTAATATAAATTTAATTTGAAAAATAAAATTTAGAATAATTTATTAATGATCTTAAAATAAATTTTTTTAGAAAGAATGAAATCAATATAAATAATTTAAATCTTTTAGAAATTGATAAATGTAAAATTTGTAAAAAGACCAATTAGATAAATGTTTTTTTAAAAAATAACTATAATGCTTAAAATTTTATAGACTTTTTAAGAATTAAAAAAGAGTAATTAAATTTTTAAAAATGTAACCATATATAAAGTTTGGTCTTCTTACCATCACTTTTTTTTTACCATTACGATGAAATTGAATTGGGGCAAAAGAGAGATGTGATGATGAAATTGAATTGGGGCAAAAGAGAGATGTGATGCGGAAGAGTAAAAAAAAAAAAAGTAAAATAGCGGGTCGGTCATGGCACAACAACAACACTATAATTAACAATTCAATTAAAAAATAATTAAATAGATACAATTGAAATAAAATTATATTTCGTATTTTGTTTATAGAAATGTAAGATATATGAAACAAATTTAGTTGGATACATTAATTTTTTTGTAATATTTATTAGCAAAATTAATATTATTAGTTCTATATATATATATTTAGATATAGTTATACATGATAAAATAGCAAAATTAATATTATTAGTTCTATATATATATATTTAGATATAGTTAATAATACATGATAAATGAATGTTTAAAATATTATAAACAATTATAATACCTTAATCCAAGTTATAAATACATATATATTATTTTAATATATTTATGTTAAAATTAAATCATTTGCGCATTGCAGAGGAGATAACCTAGTATATATATATATATTATAGATAATATGGAATAAATTCTAAATATAATATAGATTTATTATTTTATATAATTTTATGGATTCAATTTAAAGGTGTAAAATGAATCATCGGCTCCCCCTGTTTTTTTAGCGAGACGAGCTGACGAACTGAGTTGAAAAGGTTTAGATGAATTGGTTCGCGAAGTCAAAATAAAATCGCATGTTTCTCTATTTCTACATATTATAAATTTTCTTTATATTTATTAAATTATATTTAAAAAAAATAATATATTATTTACCTATTATATTATTATTATTATTATTATTATTATTATTATATTCCCATTTCAACTAAATTAATATATTTTTATTATAAAACAATATTTTAAAAAATATAGTTTATGTTTTCGATATTTTATTTGATATTCGATACAAAAAATTCTAATTAGTATTTTGATATTTAATAACTTTATATTCAAATTAATATTGTTATATTTTATATGGTTTGAGGATAATTAATATATAATATTAATATGTTACACCTTTTTTAAGTTAAATAACCTAGCTCCCAAGCTACCTCGTTTTTTAACGAGCTAAAAGCGAGCTAAGCTGAGCTGAGATTTTTCGGCTCATTTTGAAAATGAGCCGAGTAGAGGCAACTCGTTTTTCGACGAGCTGATGACAAACTGAGTCGAATTAAGCTGAGCCAGCTCATTTTACCACCCTAGCTCAATCACTAGTGAAGATGGTTCATCAATATTTTTATCAGATCAAAATAAAATAAAATATATTTTGAGCATATATATAAATAATATTGAAAGAGCAAATATTTTTCTAAGTTGATAATACATGAATCATGCATCAATACAATATATATCTAACGGATTTTACTATAACACACGTAATACTAAAAGAAACATTATTTTCCAAGTTGAGAATACATTATAATGTGTGTTAATGATAAAATATATAATACATGATGCATTATTATGTCAATCATACAAAAAAAATTATTGAGTTTCAAAAATTTTCGATAAAATGATTATTACATTGAAACAATTAATGATTAAAATCGTGAATATATTTATATCAGATAAATTATATTAGAAAAAATGTACATGTTAGAAATATGATCAATTTTATCCTATGAATTATATTTTACAAAAATAAATATAATTGAATCATATGTCATTTTGAAACCTGAACATATAGATGTGTTTAAGATTTGACATGATCGATTAGGTCGCCTTGTTTACACTACAAAAAATACGGGATTTTCAACGGACGGATCAACGGATCCGTCTACTGATGACACTTTCCAACGGATGTCAACGGATGCCCTAGAATGATCAATGAAAAACTATCCGTTGCAATTGGCAACGGACGAGCAATGGACAAAATCTGTTGCACCTATCCGTTGAACGACCGTTGGAAACCCCTAAAAATCGGTCAACGGATGTCCATTGAAAAGCGCAACAGATACCATTAAAATTATAACTTTCAAGGTTTCCGTTGGAATTTTTCAACGTAAATTTTCAACGGGCATCCGTTGAGGGTACGAATCTTTGAAAAAACACTATTTAATTATTGAAATCAAGGCTTCTACCACCAAGCTATCAACAAGAAATATATTTTCAAAAAATTTCATCTTCTCAAATAGAGATATATATAGATCGAGAGAGTGGATGTATAGAAGAAAAGATCCCGTAACCAAGGAAGTTACTAAAGAATTCTTACACGGATTGGAACAATTTATAAGTTTTGCTTCGATGCAACATTTGTGTCAAGAATGCGGGACAATGTTATATCCCTGCAAAATATGCAAAAATATGAAATATCAAAGTCAAAAAATTGTTTGCAAACATCTTTACAAGGTGGATTTCGTAGAGAAATACAAAATTTGGTTATTTCAAGGTAAAAATTGTGGCGTTAGAGATATTAGGAAAGAAGCTTACGAAATAGAAAGAAATGAAGAAGTTGTTTATGAAGTATCGGCGACCAATCCATATGTGGAAACACTACAAGAAATTCACAGATTAGGGACTGACGAATCAGTCCCTAATCCGTCCGGAAATGAGATTCGGGACCGATTAGGGACTGCTACGCGCCGTCCGCAAATGAGCGTCGCCAACCAATTTCCGTCCGCAATCCGTCCGCAAATATAAACGGCATACGTAGTCTGCAAACCGTCCGCAATTTCGGACGATATTGATAGTTCGAAAATCATCACAAAGTCCGACGATCGTTGATAACACTGAAAGTGTATCATTATTAGGATAGGTTTTTACTTCATTTTCGCATGATTCTTACATCGTCTACTTACTATTCCGATATTATTTTAAGCTTCACACACCCGTTTTGTTGGTTTTCAGGTTTATAGGCGACAAGGCCTAAATGAGATCAAAATGAAGGATTCCTGTTAAAAACCACAAGATTTGAAGGAAAATCTACTCAGAGCCGAGACCGAGCTCCAGAACCCAAAGAGACACCCGAGCAACGAGCGGAAAAGAGGAATATCAAGGATACAAGGGTGCCCGACCGGGCACTATTCTCCACCCGCTCGGGTAAAGTCTACGGGGTTTGTCCATGCAAGATTACACGACCGGGCACATGAACAAGGAGATCGGGTGATCACTACCCGATCGGGCGTGTTCCGGATACCCGCTCGGGCAATCAGTCTTCTATTCCT
>CM071862.1:2935548-2948772 GCA_036759665.1 Gynandropsis gynandra
CGGGTCGCGGCCTCTCGGATTTCATCCTCGGCGTCTCGGGTCGCGGCGTCTCGGGTCGCAGAGAATTCTTCTTCTTCCTTTCCACGGGTCACGTCCTCCTCATTGTTGATGGTCGCGTCTTCGGCGTCCTCCGGGATCATATCAGAAGCAAAGAGGCAAGTTGCGGAAATGCAAAAGCACTTAAAAATCCTAGACACCCAAGTGGCGCAAATTACAGAAAACACTCCTAATCGACAAGGAGTTTTACCGGGAAAGCCTGAGCCGAATCCTCATGAGCATTGCAACGCCGTTATGTTCAGAAGCGGGACAGAACTTGCGGACGTCACACCCTAGAATTTTGAGAGAGGAGAATGCTCAAAGAGTTCCACGAATAATCCTATCGACCAAGAGCATCAAAAGGAAGTACAAGTTGAGGATGAAGAAGAACCGTATGTGGCACCGCCACCAAGACGCCCTCCACTTCCCTTTACCTCACGCCAAAGGAAACGAGCTGAAGATTCACAATTTGAAAAGTTTGCAGCGGGGTTGAAGAAGTTGGATATCTCTATGCCCTTCCACGAAGCTATCATGCAAATTCCATCTTACGCTAAGTTCCTCAAGGAAATCCTAAGCAAAAAGTGTAAAGTTGATAGGGAGGAGACGGTGATGGTCACCGATGCAACATACGCCGTTATTCAACATGGGATGCCACAGAAATTACCCGATACAGGTCCCTTCTTCATTCCTTGCATGCTTGGAAATGTGACCATACACAATGCCCTATGCGACTTAGGGGCTAGTGTGAGCATCATGCCGCTGTCGTTGTACGAGAAACTTGGTTTGAAGGAGATTAAATCTACAAAGTTGGTGCTACAAATGGCTGATCGATCAACGAAACTTCCAATCGGTATTGTGGAGGATGTACCACTTAAGTTAGGCGACTACTACATTCCCGTTGATTTTGTGGTTTTGGACATGAAAGAAGATGAAAGAATACCCATTATCTTGGGGAGACCATTCCTTAATACCGCTGGCGCCGTCATCGATGTGAGAGACGGAAAATTTACGATGAAGATAGGGGAAGCAACGGTGGAGTTTGGGTTGAATAAACATCTGAAGAAAGCACCTAGGTTAGAGCCCATTTGGTTTGCTGATTTCACGAGTGACCTATTTCTAGATTCCACGGCTAGAGGTACGGATCAAGATGACAACCATGGGAATGGACAACCCTCGATAGCTTCGAAAGAAACGCAAGGCAAAGAAGCATATGAATGGCCAACACAAAACAGCAAGCAAAGCACGACCAAGCATAGGCTAAATCCCAATCGTGCAACATTTTCAGCCAAACACAGCAAAGTACTCCCAACCGTTCAGAATGACAAGACGCTGATCTTGAACAGCAATATGATCGGGCAAGAGAAAAGCATGGCAGAGCTAGCTGATCTAGTAAGGCGGATGACGAGCGACACACCCGAGCGAAGGACACGACGCAGGAGGCATCGAATACGAAGGCGAGGACGTCCACTTTGACGATGATGAGGAGAGCATTCTGTCAAGCTATCGACCTTAAACAAGCGCTTATTGGGAGGCAACCCGACTTTCTGACTTTTGCATTTTTCATTTCATTTTTCGGAGTTATTCTTTTTCTTTTCACATTGATATACTCGCTGGACTTGTATTTCTTCTTTTGGATTGTGTGATTCTTTTTTACAGGTTTTCGACGTCGATATCACCCTTGAGGAGGAGACGCACACACGTCCAGCCGCACCGCCAACTCGGGACAGCAAGATAGACAAGGTGAACACGTTCTAACCCATTTTCCTGTAGTTTGGTATGCGTGATTCTCTTAGGTCTTGAACACCGAGACGGAGTTTCATTCAAGTCTGGGGGAGTTCGTCGAGTATCATGTGTTTTGGATTAGATGATTTGGATTAGATGATTAGGATTAGATGATTAGGATTAGATGTTGACTTTTTTTAGGAATAAACGGATGGGTACCTAGTATGAAATTTCGAGTTTTAATCATTATTGTGCGAATTTGTCGAATCGTGAACAATAGTCTAGGTTTGCTTAGAAGTCTTTTGGATATCGATTGGTTGAGTAGTTGTGCTTGAAACCATGATCTATAGTTGCATTCACCTCCTAGGTTTCAGTACCATGTATCCATATCTCCGTGTATACCGATTGATCTTTGCTTGTTTGATATATTTTATCGTTCATTGATTATTAGACTCCACACCTTTATACTCCGTTGTCAACTCGGAAAAGTTTCTAACTATTTCAGGTTTATATTGACATGAGTACATCGAGTTCGATGGTTCGGGTCTAAGTGGTGGGTTGAGGTGCTATTCTACGTCCTAAAGGTTAGAGTGTTGCGTATTCTTCGGTAAAAAAAAAGTTCTTCAATGACGCCGCTCTTCACTCCGCTAAGGTTACAAGACCTTATGAGTTTGCCATAGGCAGCCCGGGTCTAACTAGAATGCGACCCCTCTTCGACTTCGACGTCCTAGGAACCAAGCGTGGATTAATAAAAAGAAGAAAAAAAGAAAAAAAACAAAAAAAAAAGAAAAAAGAGAATAAGAACGAGAATATGAGTTTAATGATATCTCAAGCTTAGGGAATTGGTATGGAGATCGCTTGGACGTTGTCTAGGAGTATGAAATAGACTTAGGTCGTTAGTTGGATTGCATGGCTCGTGACTTTCGGTTGATAGAAGTCTGAACTAGGTGCGCTTAGACTTGCGTTCATGTGGCGCGTTGTTTTGCATGATGGCTATTTCTTCGAAGTTTTCGTGCTAGTATCCATTGTTGTTTTACTCTTCTTGTACTCGACACTATACTTGCTCGAGGAGGAGCAAAGGTTATGTCTGGGGGACCCGTCATACAATTCATTGTTTTAGTCGTCTAATCACATTGATCATTAGATTCCACACACTTATACTCCGCTGTCAATTTTTTTCTTGGATAAGTTTCTAACTATTTCAGATTTATATTGACATGAGTACATCGAGTTCGATGGTTCGGGTCTAAGTGGTGGGTTGAGGTGCTATTCTACGTCCTAAGGGTTAGAGCGATGCGTATTCTTCGGTAAAAAAAAGTTCTTCAATGACGCCGCTCTTCACTCAGCTAAGGTAACAAGACCTTATGAGTGTGCCATAGGCAGCCCGGGTCTAACTAGAATGCGACCCCTCTTCGACTTCGACGTCCTAGGAACCAAGCGTGGATCAATAAAAAGAAGAAAAAAAAGAAAAAAAGAAAACAAAAAAAGAAAAAAGAGAATAAGAACGAGAATATGAGTTTAATGATATCTCGAGCTTAGAAAATTGGTATGGAGATCGGTTGGACGTTGTCTAGGAGTATGGATTAGACTTAGGTCATTGGTAGGATTGCATGGCTCGTGACTTTCGGTTGATAGAAGTCTGAACTAGGTGCGCTCAGACTTGCGTTCATGTGGCGCGTTGTTTTGCATGATGGCTATTTCTTCGAAGTTCTTGTGCTAGTATCCATTATTGTTTTACTCTTCTTGTACTCGACTCTAGATTTTCTCGAGGACAAGCAAAGGTTAAGTCCGAGGGAGTTAGTTCATCGAGTATCATGTGATTTGGATTAGATGATTAGGATTAGATGATTAGGATTAGATGTTGATTTTTTTTAGGAATAAACGAATGGATACCTAGTATGAAATTTCGAGTTTTAGTCATTATTGTGTGACTTTTTCGAATCGTGAACAATAGTCTAGGTTTGCTTAGAAGTCTTTTGGATACCGATTGGTTGAGTAGTTGTGCTTGAAACCATGATCTATAGTTGCATTCACCTCCTAGGTTTCAGTACCAAGTATCCATATCTCCGTGTATACCGATTGATCTTTGCTTGTTTGATATATTTTATCATTCATTGATTATTAGACTCCACACGCTTATACTCCGCGGTCACCTCGGATAAGTTTCTAACTATTTCAGGTTTATATTGACATGAGTACATCGAGTTCGATGGTTCGGGTCTAAGTGGTGGGTTAAGGCGCTATTCTACGTCCTAAAGGTTAGAGCGATGCGTATTCTTTTCTAAAAAAAAATCCTTCAATGACGCCGCTCTTCACTCCGCTATGGTTACAAGACCATATGAGTGTGCCATAGGCATCCCGGGTCTAACTAGAATGCGGTCCCTCTTCGATTTCGACGTCCTAGGAACCAAGCGTGGATCAATAAAAAGAAGAAAAAATAAAACAAAAAAGAAAACAAAAAAAAAGAAAAAGAAAAAAGAAAAAGAAAAAAGAAAATAAGAACGAGAATATGAGTTTAATGATATCTCGAGCTTAGGAAATTGGTATAGAGATCGCTTGGACGTTGTCTAGGAGTATGGATTAGACTTAGGTCATTGGTAGGATCGCATGGCTCGTGACTTTCGGTTGATAGAAGTCTGGACTAGGTGCGCTTAGACTTGCGTTCATGCGACGCGTTGTTTTGCATGATGGCTATTTCTTCGAAGTTTTCGTGCTAGTATCCATTGTTGTTTTACTCTTCTTGTACTCGACTCTAGATTTGCTCGAGGACGAGCAAAGGTTAAGTCTGGGGGACTTTGATAACATGTTATCCGTCGTAGTATTTATATCATTCTTAGGTTTAGATTAGATTAGATTTCTTGGACTTTATAGATTTTGAGTTTATTCGAGGCTTTTATCTACTATTTTTTGTTTTGTGTAGGAAATGAAGACATGAAGGAAAACACGAATGATTACGGCAATTCCACCCCGAAAACATGTTTGAATGACAAGATACCTCGTGTGCACGGTAATGGAAGCAAAGGGAACACTCAAACCTCGAGCGAAAGGAGCGGAAAGAGCAATTGCATGTGTGCCCGCTCGGGCTGTATATGTGTGCCCGATCGGGCACCAATTTGGAACATAAATATTAGCACAAAGGACATAAATGTAATTTACTCCATTAGGGTTTCATATTATCTTGTATATCTATATCATAACTGATGTAATTCATGGTTGGAATCAATATACGAAATCCCTTTTCTACATGGTATCAGAGCGCTGATCCGAACCCTAACCCTAGATATCACCACCGCCGCCGGCCCTTAAACCCTAACCCTACCTCACCGTCGGCCAATCTCACCCTTCCCGTCGGCCCTCTCAACCCTAATCCTTGAAGGTCATCGGTTGGAGTGTTTTCTCCAAACCGATTCACTTGTTCCCGATGCCACTATCACTGTTAATGGCATCTCAACACCGAATCCAGCGTTTGCGCCCTTCAAACAGCAAGATCGCCTCCTATTCTCGGCCATTCTAGGAGCGATCTCACCACCACTCCAACCGATGATTGCTAGGGTTTCCTCCGTGCGAGAGGCGTGGCTTCTCCTTGCTCGCCCATATGGTAAGGCATCAAGGGGGCACATCCTTCAATTGAAGGAACAACTCAAACGAAGCTCCAAAGGATCTCAACCCATCGATGATTATATGCGCACCATCATCAACAAGGCGGATGAATTAGCGCTCCTCGGCAAACCTCTTGATGCGGAAGACTTGTTGCAATATATTCTTGATGGATTGCCGGAGGACTACAAACCAATTGTAGATGCTGTGAATGCCAGAGATAGCATCATTCCTATTGAGGAACTCCATGAGAAACTCCTCAATCATGAAGCAAAGCTACTTCAAGCCGCCCCTTTGCTATTCACGCCGCCCGTAAATGCGCTTGCTGTCAACACTCGTCCGAATCAATCAAATCGTAACCGACAGAATAATCAATGGAATAGAAATGCAAATAGATCGTCATCGGGATATCAAGGTCGCTGTCAACTATGTGGCGTTTTTGGGCATAGTGCTCGCAAGTGTTCACAACTTGCAACTCGGAACTCCACCACCACAACGCCACCACCGTGGGCTTCATCACCACGACCATGGCAACCACGTGCTCACAACACCACTCTCACCAACTATGAACCGGAGTCATGGCTTCTTGACAGCGGCGCCTCTCACCATATCACCTCGGATCTCCAAAATTTATCATTGCATTCACCGTACAAAGGAGGTGAAGAAGTGGTAATTGGTGATGGATCCTCCTTGCCCATCACACATATTGGTTCACTCTCAATCCCTAACTCAATTGATGATAATTGTTTGCATCTTGATGAAGTTCTATGTGTACCTACTATGAACAAGAATCTGATTTCTATAAGTCAATTGTGTCGGACTAATGAGATTTCCGTGGAATTCTTTGATGATCATTTTCAGGTGAAGGATCTAAAAACGGGGGATCCTATAATTCACGGAAAGGCTAACCATGGTGTCTATGAGTGGCCGAAACCCAACTCCATTCAACCGTCCATTGTGGCTCTTCCCAGTGTCAAGTCCACTTTGTCCGAGTGGCATTCACGTTTAGGTCATCCCTCGCTTTCCATTTTAAAGCGTATTGTTTCTACGCATTCCTTACCATTGTCTAAGTCGAGTTTGTCGTCATTATGTAACTCTTGTTCCAGCAATAAAAGCCACAAATTACCGTTTCATGAATCTACAATCTCTACATCATTTCCCCTTGAAATCATCTTCTCTGATGTTTGGACATCACCAATCATCTCGGTTGATGGTTTCAAGTACTATGTCATCTTTGTTGATCATTTCACTAGATATACATGGCTGTACCCTCTCAAACAAAAATCCCAAGTTCGAGAAACCTTTATCACGTTCAAAGCCCTAGTGGAAAAACAATTCCAAACCGTCATACGTACTCTCTACACCGATAATGGTGGTGAGTACATTGCCCTAGCCTCATTCCTCTCCACTCACGGCATATCCCATTACACCTCCCCTCCTCACACGCCTGAACACAATGGCATATCAGAACGTCGTCACCGTCACATTGTTGAAACCGGCCTTTCTCTTTTATCTCATGCGTCACTACCTCCTTCGTTCTGGTCCTATGCCTTCCCAACCGTGGTTTATCTCATTAACCGCTTACCCACCCCCGTTCTATTGTACGACAGCCCATTCACTAGACTTCTAGGCACCAAACCGAACTATCTTAAGCTTCGGACTTTCGGTTGCCTATGTTATCCATGGCTTCGTCCGTACTCCACACACAAACTTTCGCCTCATTCAAAGCCTTGTGTCTTCTTAGGTTACTCCGCCACTCAGAGTGCCTACTTGTGTCTTGATCCCACACGTTCACGTATATATGCATCCCGTCATGTAGAGTTTCATGAAACCATCTTTCCGTACTCCAACTACTCTCACTATTTCCTAACCAACGTCTCCAACCCCAATCCACCCGAATCTTCATGGACATCACCCGTAAGTGTTGCACCCTCTTACCCAATGCCACACGTATCACCATCACCTTCCGTCACCCCTGTAATGGATCCTTCACCGGAAGTGCAGAATCATACGACTCCACGGGATGACACCATAATGTCCGAACAATTGCCTCCTGAAGTTGCCGCTACAATAGCTCGAGGTAACACTCATCCAATGCAAACGAGATCTAAAACAAAACGGTTGCAGGCTTCAAGCCCGACCGGGCGACAGGTAAATCGCCCGATCGTGCATCACACCCGAGCGGGTGACCATTCCACCCGAGTCGTGCAGAGTTTCGGGGCTCATTCAGCAACAACTACCCGATCGGGCTCTCCATCTTCACACGATCGGGCACACTATGCCCGAGCAGGTGACACTAATACCCGAGTCGTGCAAAGTTACGGGGATCATTCTACAATGGTAACCCGATCGGGCCCGTCCTCTTCACCCGATCGGGCACTTCTCTCTGACACCGAACCTACAACCGTCTGTCAAGCCCTTAAAGATCCGAGTTGGAGGAAGGCCATGAGTGAGAAATTTGATGCACTTGTTCGTAACGGAACATGGGATCTTGTACCGGCTCAACATGCATCAAATGTGGTTGGATGCAAGTGGATTTATCGTATCAAACGATTACCTGATGGTTCGGTGGATCGCTACAAGGCCAGACTTGTGGCGAAAGGTTTTACACAACGCCCGGGCGTGGACTACTTTGAAACATTCAATCCCGTAGTTAAACCTGCTACCATTCGACTGATTTTGAGTGTTGCAATTGCAAATGGCTGGAATCTTCGTCAACTAGATGTCAACAATGCATTTCTTCAAGGGCAACTCACGGAAGAGGTATACATGACACAACCCCCAGGTTTTGTTGATCATGATCATCCTCACCACATATGCAAACTCAACAAGGCAATTTATGGTCTCAAACAAGCTCCTCGGGCTTGGTATTCGGAACTTCGGGATTTTCTCCTCGGCCAAGGCTTTGTCAACTCCCTGGCCGACGCATCTTTGTTTATTCTTCACAATCCCGAGGTAACTATATATGTTCTTGTCTATGTGGATGACATTGTGGTCACAGGAAGCAACTCGGGAGCAGTCCAACGCTTCATCATAGTGCTTGGAAACCGCTTCTCCATCAAAGACTTGGGCAATTTATCTTACTTTCTTGGCATTGAAGTAACACGCACAGCCTCTGGATTACTTCTCACTCAACGCAAATATGTTACGGATATCCTCAACAAAGCTCACTTCTCCGAAGCAAAATCAGTCACCACTCCTATGGCCCCTAGCGCACGTCTTACCTTGTCCTCAGGTGATAAGTTAGACGACCCAACCAATTATCGGACTATTGTTGGAAGTCTACAGTATCTCACACTTACAAGACCCGACATAAGCTACGTTGTCAACAAATTATCTCAATACATGCATGCCCCGACAACGGAACATCTTCAAGCGCTCAAAAGGGTCTTACGGTATTTGGTTGGAACACGAGATCGTGGTATCTTCTTCACCGCTGGTAACACTCTCTCCCTACATGCCTTTAGTGATGCAGATTGGGCGGGAGATCGTGATGAGTATACTTCTACGGGGGCATATATTGTCTACCTTGGCAGCCATCCCATCTCTTGGTCTTCCAAGAAACAGAAATTCACCGCTAGATCATCCACGGAAGCGGAATACCGTGCTATTGCTGACACAGCAGCAGAACTTCGATGGATTATGTCCCTCCTCACGGAACTAGGTATCTCCACATCCCAACCTCCCGTGATTTATTGTGACAACATTGGAGCAACATACTTGAGTGCAACCCCCGTCTTCCACTCTCGCATGAAGCATCTAGCTTTGGATTACTTTTTTGTTCGTCAACAAGTGCAAGGTGGCATCCTCCGAGTCTCTCACGTCAACTCAAAGGATCAACTCGCGGATTTACTCACAAAACCGCTCGCACGTCAACAATTTCTTACACTTTGTGACAAGATCGGCATCACCGAAGGTGCTCCGTCTTGCGGGGGCATATTAGCACAAAGGACATAAATGTAATTTACTCCATTAGGGTTTCATATTATCTTGTATATATATATATCATAACTGATGTAATTCATGTTGAGATCAATATACGAAATCCCTCTCTACAATAATTATTGAAGTGAATGAGATATTGGATCTGCAACAAATTGCATGAGGAAAACAATGAGAGACAAGACAAAAAGTTTCGAGATGTGTTCACACAAAGACACGCAATGAGGAGCAAGACAAAGGATAAAAACGCCGAGAATCAGCCCGACTCGGGCTGGTAGTGAACCCAAGCGGGCATGGGAGCCTGACCAAGCTAGAAGTGTGCACGAGCGGGCTTGAGGTCTACCCGAGGGGGTGGTGGTTGTGCCCGAGCGGGTCCACCTTTTTCTCAACAAACTCCTTGATTTTTGGACGGCCAATTAATGAGAAAAGAGACCTTCTAAGGCTAGGATTCGTACAAGACATTAAAAGGGACGAAACACAGACCTAAGGAGACGGGGGAGAGACACACAAGAAAGAGGAGAGAACACGGATTGAAGACATCAGGCATCCGAAGGATTCATCCGAACCACAACGCTCGAGATGATAGGGGAGACAAACACTTCATTTTTGTTTGTTTCTCTATGATTTCTGAGTAAATTTGTTGTCATGGGTTAGGGATGCCATTGTAATGGATGTTTCATGTTATTAATGCTTGATTTTCGGTTTTGTTCAATTGAATGGTTCGATAGGTTATAGATTTGCGCTTAATGCCATCATACGTTGTTGACTTCAAGTTTGGATAAGACTAGATCTATTCTACTGAGATTAGGCTAGTTTGATTGAGATTAGAGATTCATCTAGACTTGAGAGAGTTAGATTTGAGTCTTGTGAATGAACCTTCGAATAATTAGATTAATGAGACCGGTCGATTAATCTATTTAGGAACGGTAATAATCGAGGTAGAATTCCCATTGTTCTTAATACACCTAGAAGTTCCACGCTACATAGAAATATGAGCAACGTTGATTTCCTAGATAGGGGATTTAGGCTTATGCCAAGTCACTTCCGTTTATAGAGGTCGAGTTCCCATCCGACATTAGAGGTTCAATTCCCCATCGTTCGTCATGCATCTAGAAGTTCCGCACTGCATAGAGATATGGGTGACGTTGATTTCCTAGGTAGGAGATTTAGGCTTACTGATGACGTGAAACTCAAGCAATATAATTTCCTAGACCACTTCATCGCAAGTATACGGATCGTGTAGTACCAGGGTCGATCTCTAGGGACTAAAGCAACCAAAAACTAAGAATAACACTAAACTAAGACGAATGGAAATAGATGAAGGTGTGGTGCGAAATACCGAAAACCTAAGCTAAGTGGTGACAACGATAGTAGGTTGGGGTAAACTTGGATATGACGAACACTACGGGTGTCGGGATATGAGCCGGCAGCATTAGTATAAGAGTGATAATGTTGGATGTAGAACCGAATATCAAGATAAAATCAATAGATCTAAGCATTAACGCATAACATTGTTCATCCGTTACAATCCGATATCCCTAACCCATAGTTGGGAACCTACTCACTCATGGAGAATACAGATAAAGAAGACAACACAACCCTAAACATGATAAACTCTAGGAAACTCGATGCCTCGATCTTCCCTATTGTGTTACCGATGTGAGGATTGATGCTTCTCTCCTTCTCCAGCGTCTCCCGAGCCTTTCCTGATGATTTCCCAGCCTTTCCTTGCCTTGTACGTCGCCCCCCTTGCTCTAGATCCGTTCTGGTCTATAAATTAGGTCGTTTGAATGCAAGAGTTAGTTGGTTGCGAGAAACGCGACCCGCTCGGGCACCACTTTTACCCGGTCGTGCAGAGGCGCGCCCGGTCGTGTACTCCTTCATGCCCGATCGGGCATCAGCACCCGATCGCGTGGTTGAGCGGCCCGAGTCGTGCAAACTCTCAGGGATTTTTGGGACGAATTAATGCCCGAGCGGGTACCTTGAATGCACCCGATCGGGTATGGCTACCCGATCATGTTGCCTTCGTGCCCGGGTCGTGCAAGGTGTGCAAATAAACCCCGTAGGTTTTACCCGAGCGGGTAGACCATGGTGCCCGACCGGGCACCCTTGAAATCTTGATTTTGCTCTTTTCCGCTGGTTGCTCGGGTGTTTCGTTGAGTTTAGAGGCTTGATTTTGGCTCCGAGGGAATTTATCTTCAAAGTGTGTGGTGATCATGTTGCCTTCGTGCCCGGGTCGTGCAAGGTGTGCAAATAAAACCCCGTAGGTTTTACCCGAGCGGGTAGACCTTGGTACCCGACTGGGCACCCTTGAAATCTTGATTTTTCTCTTTTCCGCTCGTTGCTCGGGTGTTCCGTTGAGTTCAGAGGCTTGATTTTGGCTCCAAGTGAATTTATCTTCAAAATGCATGGTTTTGCTCAGGAATCCGTCTTTTTAAGCTCGTTTAGGCCTTGTCGCCTAAAAACCTGAAAACCAACAAAACGGGCGTATGTAAAGAAGATTCGTATCGGAAATGTAGATCTAACGATGAAATATATGCGAAAATGATACTAAAACCTAACCTAAAATCGATACACTTTCAGTGTTATCACTTACGCCAAGTCACTTCTAGCATTAGGGGTAGAGTTCCCTACTGTTCTTCATGCATCTAGACGTTCCGCACTACATTGAGAGATGAGTGACGTTGATTTCCAAGGTAGAGGATTAGATATTAGTTCCCCATGGATTGATACAAACAGAATTTCATGATCCTTAGAAACATCCATTGCATGTTCCGTTATTCCCGACACCCATGATACTTCTCATTGCCTAATCTAGCTTCGTCATACTTATTTATCTTTACTTTCTAGATTCATTACTTGTCCATTGATTGATCTTCTTCTCGAGGTATCTTAGTTCTAAAGCAGCACTTAGTCCCCAGAGTTCGACCCTTGTACTACACGAACCGTATACTTGCGGTAGAGTGGTCTTGGAAATAATTAAAACTCTGATCCCACACATCAGCACCCCTTTTCCGCTTTTTGTTTTTATTTTCACGTGATTAGACGACTAAAACAACGAATTGTACGATGGGAGGCCGAACCCGAGCTTAAAATACTTTATTTAGGTCGATACGATGGATTTTTAGTGCCGGAAGATGCCCTTTTCGAGTTTTTTAGGTTACGAATGTCATTTCTTGTCAATACGCCGCTTGCGTTGCATTTGTCTCTTGGATATTCCGTTTGCTTCCTATTTCATGTTTGTGTTTGTCTTTCGTGTTGCACCCCATTTCCGCTTTTTGTTTTTGTTTTCACGTGATTAGACGACTAAAACAATGAATTGTACGACGAGCTTTGAAATACCATAACTTTGCGTACGAAGCTCCGAATTACATGATTTTTTCGCATTTTATTCCTCTTTTCGAGATAAACCATGCTGCTGGTTGGTGATGGCAGCCCGAACCAGTTTTCGAGCTCAAAATGCTTTATTTAGGTCGATACGATGGATTTTAAGAGCCGGAACATGCCCTTTTCGAGTCTGTTAGGTTACGAATGTCATATATTTTCAATACGCCGCTTGCGTTGCGTTTGTCTCTTGGATATTCCTTTTGCTTCCTATTTCCTATTTGCGTTTGTCTCTCGTGTTGCACCCCTTTTCCGCTTTTTAGGTTACGATCATATATTTTCAATACGCCGCTTGCGTTGCGTTTGTCTCTTGGATATTCCTTTTGCTTCCTATTTCCTATTTGCGTTTGTCTCTCGTGTTGCACCCCTTTTCCGCTTTTTGTTTTTGTTTTCACATGATTAGACGACTAGAATAATGAATTGTACGACAGGCTTTGAAATACCATAAATTTGCGTACGAAGCTCCGAAAGACATGATTGTTTCACATTTTATTCCTCTTTTCGAGATAAACCATGCAGCGGGTTGCTGAAGGCAGCCCGGCC
>CM071862.1:2955170-2966043 GCA_036759665.1 Gynandropsis gynandra
CGGGACTGCTCGTGGCTTTATCGGTCTTCTTCCACAAGCAATTTCAAGCATTAACAACCCAAATGCATACACATCTGTGCTAGTGTTTGCTCTTCCAGTTATTACAAGCTCGGGCGCCATGTATCCAAATGTACCGGCTACTTTAGTTGTCTCAGGATCATACCCTTGTTCGTATAACTTGGCCAACCCAAAATCACCAAGCCTTGCATTCCACTCCACGTCGATCAACACATTTTCTGGTTTTATGTCTCTATGAACCACGACTTGCGCCCATTGATGGTGGAGATACAGAAGCGCAGAGGCAATATCTTTGATGATCTTGAAACGTTGATCCCAAGTGAGTAGCTCTTGTCCTTCTGCCTGCTGGTAAAGGAACCTGTCGAGGCTTCCATTTGGCATAAAGTCGTATATCAAGAAGAGCTCAGCCTGATGCCTGCAATACCCAAGAAGCCGAACCAAGTTCCGGTGTCTGAGGCGGCCAATGGTTGATATCTCAGCCAAGAACTCTCTCATTCCTTGTCTTGAATTATGAGATATCCGTTTAACAGCGATTTCTGCACCTGAACCAGGTAGGTTACCTCTATAGACTTGACCGAAGCCTCCTTTGCCAACAAGTTGTCTGTCTTTGAAACCTTTCGTGGCTTTAAAAAGTTCCTTATACTCAAATCTATGAGGTCCAAATTGAATTTCCCATTCCTCAAGAACATCTTTTACCTTCTTATGCCTCAAATAGAAGACGAGACCAAAAGCAGAAGCAACAAGAGCAACAAACACAGAGACTGTCAAACATACCACCAAAACTTTCTTTGTTGTTTCAGAAAATTTCCTCGGATATGGAGGAACGACAGGTATTAAATTAAGTTCCAAACTGGGATGATATTCAAAGCCTAGGTCAATATGCCAATCCCATATATAGTGGATGATCTCTACGGGGCTTAAGGTAACATTAAGCTGTTTCTTTGGCTGACTATAAACGATTGAAAGTCGCATCAAAGTTTTGCTGACCAGAGAAAGATTCCTAAAGTTACCATCTTTATCATAATAACCCGCAGTTGCAGATTTAACTGACCTCAACCCATTGATATTAATACCAACATGGTTATCATCGATGTCACCGAATTCATCATCTTTGTGAGTATCAAGCTCGACAGCGATAAGATGGTTGGAGCTATTCCCATTGTTTGTGTCGTTGAAAAGGCCAAGATACTGATCAGAAAAAGCCTTAGGTATGCCTTTGGTAGGAGAGAGAACAAAAGCCATTCCATGGGAACCATGTTGTTCTTTCTCAGGAGCGATTGCGAAGAAGAAGTTAACAGTGAAAGAAGTTGCAGTTCCATTAGAGGATGAGTTCTTGAAAGTGAAACGTTGTTGCCCGAAAGCTTGGCCATACACATGCTTTTTGGTGTTTGTTAATCTAGTAAACCCATTTGGATCTTCATTTGCTGACCCAACTAAACTGAATTTAGCATGGGAGTCTTCTGTAGATGAAGACAGAATGATGAACAACACTAGAAGGGTTTCTTGTAAGAATATTCTACCAGACATGATCTTTGCTTTGTCTTTGAACACTGTCTGGATGAAGGAAGTTATTGAGAAGAATAGATGAAGAAAAGTCAAGTCAACCAATTACACCAACCATCATGAATAAGTGGGTCCTTCATCAAAACGAACCAAACTAACCACTCATTTATACAAAGGAGAATAGATTATTTTTTCGCAATCTAGTCTATGCCAAAGCAAAAAAAAAAAAAAATGAGTGAACAGTGAAATGGTCAGGTGACATTTCCATCATAGGTAAGATTTTTTTGGTTTTGCTTGCTAATTGCAGACAAATACAAAAATATTAGTGTTGAGGGAAGTGTGCATTTATGACCGTTAGATTATTCGGTAGGTTTGATCTTGACCCTTCATTTTTTATATTGCTTTTAGTCGTTGGATTATTTTCTGGGACATGATCTTGGCCGTTCAATCTTTTCCGGGTGTTTTTCTCTGGTCATTCTTCACGATCGGCGGGTTTTGGTGTTTTAGGATTCTTGGGTCGATAATTGGTGATTCCTTCATTTCTCTACGTTTTCCGGTTGATTTCTTTATTCCCTTGCATTTCTCGGTTGATTTCTTCCTTCTTTTGCGTTTCTCGGTTGTTTTGTTGATGATTTCTGTTTGGGTTTGCGTTATCATTGATTTTTTTGGTTGATTTCGGGATTTCTCCTTTGAAATCTTTCTTTGTTTGCTTCGTCGATGATATATGTTTAAGTTTGTTGTGGTGATTTCTGGCTGGATTTGTGTAATCATAGGTTTTCTTCGACTGATTTAGGGATCTGGGGTTTTCGATAAGTTTGATTGTTGATTTCTCCTTCGAATGCTTTATTCGTTTGCTTTGTCGATGATATTCGTTTGAGATTCTTATGATGATTTGATTTTCGATTGGGTTTGTGTAATCACGGTTCGTTTTCAGTTGAATTGGGGATCTATGGTTTTTTGGTGGGTTTGATTGGTGATATTCCTTTTGAATGTTTTGTTTGCTTGGTATGTCGATTGTTGTTATGGATCATTGTTCTATTAGTATTTTAGACCTTCGTTATACATCATTTTTGTGGGAATAGGTTTTGTTTTTAGGCAGCGGTGCATTATTCTGTGATGCTCCCGCCGATTGTTTCAATAGGATGGACTATCGTTTTGTTGCTCTCGTCGATTCTTTAGTTTGTTTTGTAGATCATATTCGGTATGATAGACTTTCTCATTGATAATCTTGACCTTTTGAGTTACATCTCCTACAAGAATGGTCAAACCACTAATTGGTATATGCTCTATGCTATTAGCAACCACTATGGAAGCGTGGGAGGTGATCAATACACTGCCTTTGTCTATGTAAGTGAAAATTGAATAAGATTTTATTAATTTTGAAATCTAAATGTTGTCTTGCTCTATGCTATCAACAACCACTATGTAGGCATAGGAGATGGTCACTACACCGTCTTTGTCCATGTAAGTAAAAACTTAATAAGAATTTATTGCTTTTGAAATCTAAATGTTCTTTTATGGAATTCGTGTTAGGGTAATGGTGAATTGTTTGATCAGATTTGGTAGATTTGGTGGTGAGAATGGTGCTCATTAAATGTGAATTGGCTTCGAGGAATTTCACCTGGATCTAATTGTTTTTCATGTTAGATTTCATATATCTATGGATGTATATATTTGTTTGTCTTTTTGTTGTGTCTCTATTTGTTTGGTTGGATTTGGGGCTGTTATATTGCATGATTATCCTAAGCTAGGCTTCATATATTTATGGATGTATGTATTTGTTTGTCTGTTTGTGATGTTTACATTTGTTTGGTTTGCGGCTATTGTTTTGGTTATGTATATATATATATATATATATATATGTGTGTGTGTGTGTGTGTGTATTTAGTGACTTGCTGTCTGATGTGGTTAATCTGAAGTAATAATTTACCTAAACTAACGCTTCCGCAAGAATACGGATGTATAGTACCAGGGTCGAACACAAGGAATTGAAGCAACTCTAAAGCTAGTAGACTAATGAATAAGACGTGTGAAATCGATGAGTGATGGGAATGCAAATGAAACTAAACTAAACTAAATGACGGGATAAACTCAATGACTAAACATCATAGGTTTCGAGAGATGCACAATGAGGCAACAGAGTTCTAACAAGATCATTGGTCTTAGATATTATCACGAGTTCAGGGAATTCAAGCTCTAATATAGGAACTGACTAGTGTAGACTTGTCCACTACCTAGCATGCGTATACCAATCTCCCAATTGTGTATCTCACCTACTAGAGGCATTAAGAGCGCTATCCTAATCCCTAGATTCAATCGATCGACCTGGCGTAGATTCTAAACCGATTAAATCTTAAGTCATGGCTAAGTTCCAAAGTCTAATCCCCTGGCGTAGATTCATTAGACTTCTATGATCATTCATTCGAGTGGCGTACAAGAATGAAAGCATTAAAAACAACCAATCAATCTGAAAACAATCAAATACCGAAATCATTCATTCAAGTGGCGTTCAAGAACAAAAGCATTAAGAATCACCAAGCATTAAGAACAAGACTTCATTACAAATCGGCAAAACTCTCTAACCCATGGCTATGGATCTACTCGGACATGAACTCAGAAAACGAAACACAAAAGATAACTATATTCAACATGGATAAAGAATGAGATCCCTCCCTATTCTATTACCGACGTCTTCAATAGCTCCTCCATGCTCCGGATTCCTCGTTCCATCCTTTTCTCACTTTCTCTATGTCTGTAAGTGTCTCCTCTGATCTCCCCTTTGTATCCTAGCCCTAGAGGGCTTCTTATTTCATTAATTTACCGTTCAAAATTCAAAAGATTTTGTTGAGAAAAAGGTGGACCCGCGCGGGCACAAGTGCAGCCCGGTCGTGCACAGCCTCACCCTGAGCGTGCACCATAGTCAGCCCGAGCGGGCTCTCTTGCCCGTGCGTGTTGTCTTCCAGCCCGAGTCGGGCATGCTCTCGGCGATTTTCAGTGCCAAATTGGAGCCCGAGCGGGTCCCCTTATGCAGCCCGAGCGGGCATGGTGACCCGACCATGTTCAAGTCATGCCCGAGTCGTACTAAGTCTCGGGGATTTTCAGCCTCAATTTCACAACTTGTGCCCGAGCGGGTCCTCTCCATGCCCGAGCGTGCAGCACCTATTTTGCTGTTTTCGCTCCTTTCGGTTGGTATTTGAGTGTTCGATTTGAATCCGTGGCCTTACACATGTTGTACCTTGTCATTCCATCACGTTTTCAGGATAGAATTGCCGTAATCACTCGTTTTTTCCTTCATGTCTTTGTTTCCTATACAAAACACGAAATGGTAGATGAAGTCCTCGAATAAACTCAATAAATTGGTAAAATCTAAGAAATCTAATCAAAACTAAACCTAAGAATCATGTAAATACTACGACGGATTACATGTTATCAAACTCCCCACACTTAACCTTTGCTCGTCCTCGAGCAAATCTAGAGTCGAGTACAAGAAGAGTTAAACAACAATGAACACTAGCACAAATACTTCGAAGGGATAGCCATCATGCAAAACAACGCGTCACATGAACGCAAGCCTAAGCATACCTAGTTCAGACTTCTATCAACCGAAAGTCACGAGCCATGCAATCCTACCAATAACCTAAGTCTAATTCATACTCCTAGACAACGTCCAAGCGATCTCCATACCAATTCCCTAAGCTTGAGCTTGAGATATACTCGTATTCTCATTCTTATTCTCTTTTCTTTTCCTTTTTTTTATATATAGATCCATGCTTGGTTTCTAGGACGTCGAAGTCGAAGAGGGATGGCTTTCTACTTAGACCCAGGCTGCCTATGACACACTCATAAGGTCTTGTAACCTTAGCAGAGTGAAAAGTTGTGTCATTGAAGAACATTTTTTTCTCTCTTTTTTTTTCGAAGAATACACATCACTCTAACCCTTAGGACGTAGAATAGTGCCTCAACCCACCACTTAGACCCGAACCATCGATCCCGATGTACTCATGTCAATGAAAACCTGAAATAGTTAGAAACTTATCCAAGGTGACAGCGGAGTATAAGCGTGTGGAATCTAATGATTAACGAACGATAAAATATATCAAACAAAGCAAAGATCAATCGGTATACACAGAGATATGGACACTTGGTACTGAAGCCTATGAGGTGAATGCAACTATCGTTCATGGTTTCAAGCACAACTACTCAACTAATCGGTATCCAAAATACTTCTAAGCAAACCTAGACTATTGTTCACGATTCGACAAAGTTCGCCAATAATGACTAAAGCTTGAAAATTCATGCTAGGTATCCATCTGTTTATTCCTAAAAATAAAAAAAAAATCAAAATCTAATCCTAATCACATGCATGATACTCGACGAGTACTCCCCCAGACTTGAATGAAACACCGTCCCGATGTTCAAGACCTAAAAGAATCTCACATACCAAACAACAGGAAAATAAGGGTCGGAACGTGTGCACCTTGTGTATCTTGCTATCCCGAGTTGGTGGACGTTGTTTGCATCTCCTCCTCAAGGATGATATCGATGTTGAAAAACCTGTGAAAAAGAATCACACAATCCAAAAGAAGGAATACTAACCCACCGAGTACATCAATGTGAAAAGAAAAAGAATAGGTCCGAAAATGAAATAAAAAGAAAATGCAAAAGTCGGGTTGCCTCCCGATAAGCGCTTGTTTAAGGTCGTGAGCTTGACGAAATGCTACTCATTAGGTGGACGTCCTCGACGTCGTCGTGTGCATAGCGTCTCGCGTGCATAGTGTGTTCGATAGGGCGTAGCACGCGGATCAGTTGAGTTCCTTGCACGATCAGTCATGTCTTCCCTAATATTGATCATGATGTTCTCTATGTTGGGGGCTAGATCGTGCTGTCCAAAAATTCTGGTCGAGCTGTCCGTAAGTCCGATTGTGTACTCCATGAAACCGGTTAGGCGTTTGTCGCTTTTTTCCTTCAGCGTCTCTCTACAAATGTTTGGTGCATGAGCCTTTTTGGTGACGGCTTCATCTTCATCTTGGGTGCCACGTCAAAGCTCCAATTGTGTGCTGGACGTTTAGTGTAGCTTCTCGGCATCTCGGGGTCGTTTATGTACTGATTTGCACCGCATGTAGCTCGTGTTGTGCGGAAGTCTCGGTCGGGGAATTCCTCCTTCTTTTCGTTGTCAAGCAGATCGTTTGGTACCTTGTATGATCCTTCTCCAGCTGCTATGAGATTCATATCTAGGGAATCCGTATTCCGAAATTCCTCACAAACTTCCTCGGCTAAATTCTAAAAGATGCCGTCGGGGAACACGAAATCGATAACGCACGGCTGCTCAAGTGTGTCCATTAAGCTGAACTCTAATTCCATCTCGGGTTTCTTCATATGCTTATCAATGTCCGAGCGGGCATGGTCACCCGACCATGTTCAAGTCATGCCCGAGTCGTGCTAAGTCTCGGGGATTTTCAGCCTCAATGTCACAACTTGTGCCCGAGCGGGTCCTCTCCATGCCCGAGCGTGCAGCACCTATTTTGCTGTTTCCGCTCCTTTCGCTCGGTATTTGAGTGTTCGATTTGAATCTGTGGCCTTGCACATGTTGTACCTTGTCATTCAATAACGTTTTCGGGGTAGAATTTCCGTAATCACTCGTGTTTTCCTTCATGTCTTCGTTTCCTATACAAAACACGAAATGGTAGATGAAGTCCTCAAATAAACTTAATAAATCGGTAAAAATCTAAGAAATCTAATCAAAACTAAACCCAAGAATCATGTAAATACTACGACGGATTACATGTTATCACTGTCTATGTATTAGTTTGGTATCTCTTTTATTCGACACCTTATTTATATGTTGCCATGTGTCTTTTTTTAATTTTTCACATATTTGTCTTCTTTTTAATTTCCATATTTGTATTCTATATATGTGTATTATAATTTATAGTCCACTGTTTTAGTTCTCGTTTTGTGTGGATTTCCTTTATTACTTTATCATGTATACTCCTCTTTGCGATATTTTTCTACTCTCAAGAAGTATCCTACAAAATTAGGGTCAGAATCGTTCGTTTATGGACTTTTTTTATGAGTCTGTGCCTGATCCAGCAACTACTCGCGAAATGGTAGTTTGTGATGAATGAGTATGTTATTTAACTTTGTTATAACATGCTATGTCATTGAACCTATCTGGAAGTCGATTTGAAATATTTTGCAAATGTATTATCTTTTGTACTTCAAAATTACATTGTTTTGTAGGAGGATCAAGATATAACAATGATTGTTATCTCCATCTTAGATCTTGTGAGGCTTGTTTTATTCCTCCTCTTAACGATGTGAATTTATTCTCATTAAAATGACAATCAGAAAAACGAGTTGTGAACATGTCACCCATTTGTAGTTCAACATATATTCCCAATCTGCATTGTGGGCCCATTTTTATCCGTTGCGGTGGAGCAATCAGAATATATATTGCACAACTAAATACTCGTAGATGAGATATATTTGGTTATTGGTCATTTTCTAATTGCAATGGAGAATATTTATGATAAGCACTTAGCCTTATTTAAATTAGTATTACGACATGTAAAATGGCATGTCCCCAAACAGAAACTGAGAGTTTCGTTTTCATTGGCAATGGTCGAGCAATAAGTTGGAGACGTTTAATCAATGACTCTACCATACCATTTTGTGTATGGACATGTGGTACGTGATGTTCAATCTCAATACCAATCGATGTAAAATAGTCATTGAAAGCTTGAGAGTGAATTCACCAGTATTATCAAGCCTTACCTTCTTAGTAGGGTGATCGGGGAATCGAGGTCGTAATTTTGTTATTTGAGCAAGAAACCTCGTAAATGCAACATTACGAGTTAAGAATAGGCAAACGTGTGACCATTTGCTAGAAGCATCGATCATACCATAAAGTATCGAAATGGTCCACTCGGTGGATGAATAGGTCCACATATATCCCCATATAATCGTTCTAAAAACGATGATGATTCATGTCCAACTTTGATCGATGATGATCTCATGAGATTGAAATATCTTCTCATATTTTAATGGATGACCATTGGAATTTTGAATGATTTTTCGCATCATTATCGGTCATTCCAAACCTTAAACATGTCTTCATACTTTGGGTTGAATGTGGCATATGATTCCACCATTCTTATTTTTGTGAAATATTTCCATAGAATGTTTCTTTCTAAAAATCATTATCATGATATATAAAGATATTCACGATTTTCATCATTCATTGTTTTCAATATGATAACCGTTTCGTCAAATATCTTTGAAACTCAATAAGTTTCTTTGTGATTGTGGAAAGAACAATGCATCTTATATGATAAAGTTTTCCCTCTTGACATTATAAAGTTTGCTTCTCCACATCCCTCAATTATTTGTGCATTTCCAGATATCGTATTGATACTGGATTCATGTATTCTCAACTTGGAGAAATACTTTTATCTTTCAATATTATGTGCATTGTAGCATAATCCGCTAAACATATATCTCCATCATTGAGATTTGATTTTAACAAATTTGATGTTATTTTTATCCGATAAAGATATTGATGCACTTGAAAAATGTGAAATTAAAGATGTATAAAATAATTTAACAAAAAATATTTAAAAATAATCTAATAAAACTTCATGTCAATATCTTTTTCATAATTTATCATATTTAAGTTTGTTAATAAAATCTGCGATGTTCATTCGTTTCACAAAATGGTGCAGACCCAGTGGGACGAGCATGATAAATTTTTATTAGTAGCTCATTTTATTATTCTGCAACAAGGAGAATTTGTAATAATTTACGACATGTTTTGAAAACCTTCGCTCAATATTATGACATTATCAGCATGTAATGTCAATAATACATTCTCCAATTTATTATAATCACTTATAGCTCCATTTTGGAGATTATTTTAAACATCGCAGAATGGTATTCGTCCACAGATTTATAATCTTGGAATGTCGTATTTAGTCAATGAATATTTGCCTATGGGAGCATCACATATTTTTGCGATCGAATTTATCTTTAAGATACCCCCATAAATTTGTGGGATATTTGATGTGTGGAAACACGAGTTATAAATTTTTCTAGACCACTTCACCGCAAGTATACGGATCGTGTAGTACCAGGGTCGATCTCTAGGGACTAAAGCAGCCAAAAACTAAGAATAAAATAAACTAAGACGAATGGAAGAAGATAGAGATATGGTCCTCAAAATCTAAAAACTAACCTAAGTGGTGAAAACGATACTAGATTGGGGTAAATTCGGATATGACGAACACTACGGGTGTCAGGATACCGGGAATAGTATGAAGGAAGCAACTAAAGATCATAAACCTACCGACTTATCTTGACAACGGGAAATTCATGCCCTAAGGTGAGGAGTGATTCTTCCGAGCCTAAACCTCCTAACCATGAGTACGTGCAACCCTACCTTCCAGCAGTGATTAACCCGTACCATGGCAGCTTTACAAACGCAATCATAATTCCTAAGTCGACTAACCGACCGGTCAGATTCTCGTTAGCCGAACTTAACCTACAACTTAACAGGTCCGGATTCATTCTTTACCCTTCCAGAAAAGTCTGAACTCCTATGTTACTGAGCGGGCAGCACTAGTATAAGAATGATAATGTTAAGCGTAGAACCGATAATCAAGAATAACTCAATAAATCTAAGCATTAACGCAAATCATTGTTCATCCATTACAATCCGATATCCCTAACCCATAGTTGGGACTCTACTCACTCATGGAGAATACAGATAACGAAGACAACACAATCCTAAACATGATAGACTCTAGCAAATTCGATGCCTCGCCCTGCGTGTTACCGACGTAAGGATTGATGCTTCTCTTCTTCTCCAGCGTCTCCCGAGCCTTTCCAGATGTTTTCTAAGCTTTCCTTGCCCTGTACGTCGCCCCCTTTGCTCTAGATCTCTTCTGTTCTATAAAATAGGTAGTTTGAATGCAAGATCTAGGTTATTGCGAAATACACGGCCCGCTCGGGCACCACTATTGCCCAGGCGTGCAGAGGCGCGCCTGGTCGTGTTCCTTCATAGAGCCCGATCGGGCATCAGCACCCGATCGCGTGGTTGAGCGGCCCGAGTCGTGCAATCTCTCGGGGATAATTGGGATGAATAAACGCCCGAGCGGGTATACGTCTTGCGCCCGATCGGGTAAGGCTACCCGATCTCGTTGCCTTCGTGCCCAGGTCGTGCAAGGTGTGCGGATAAAACCCCGTAGGTTTTACCCGAGGGGGTGGACTATGGTGCCCGACCGGGCACCCTTGTAGTCTTGAATTTTCTCTTTTCCGCTCGTTGCTCGGGTGTTCCTTTGGGTTCTAAGGCTTGATC
>CM071862.1:2966201-2983289 GCA_036759665.1 Gynandropsis gynandra
TCACATGGATAAGAGCCTAAGCGTACCGAGTATAACCTTATATCTACCGAAAGTCATGAGCCATGAAATCCTACCAAAAATCTAAGTCTACTTCACAACCCTAGATAACGTCCAAGCAATCTCCATACCTATTTCCCTAAGCTTTTGATATCATTCGAAATCGCTTCTTCTCGTTCTTGTGCATTTTTCTTTTCTGTACTTAGATCCACGCTTTGTTCCTAGGACGTCGAAGTCGAAGAGGGATGGCTTTCTACTTAGACCCAGGCTGCCTATGGCACACTCATAAGGTTGCGTGACCTTAGTGGAGTGAAGAGGTGCATTATTGAAGATCTTATTTTTTTTTACTACGCAACACTCTAATCCTTAGGACGTAGAAAAGCGCCTCTACCCACCTTTTAGACCCGAACCATCGAATATCGATGTACTCATGTCAATCCTAACTCGGAATAGTCATAAAACTTATCCTAGATGACAACGGAGTATAAGCGTGTGGAATCTAACTCATGAACGCTAAAAATATCAAGAAAGCTATAGCTAGACGGTATATACGGAGATGTGACTACTTGGTATCGAAATCTAAGGAGTGAAATCAACTTGATAAGGGTTTCAAACACAACTACTCGACTAATAGGTGTCAAAAGGCTTCTAAGCAAACCTATACCATTATCCACGATTCAACAAAGTCGCAAAACATGACTAAACTCGAAGAAATTTTACTAGACATCCATCTTATTCCTAAACCTAATCCTAAGTCTAATCCTAAGTGCAAATATGTCGCTCTCAAACACATCCGTATCACAAAATGAAAGAGTACCCCCAGACCTGAACGGAACACAGTCCCGGTGTTCGAGACCTATGAGGGATCCCCGCATGCTAAAAATTCGAGAAAATAGAAAAAGGAATGCGAGTACACCTGGTGTGTGTGTGTGTGGCTTTCTCGAATCGTGATACATCCGGATGGAGTGACTCTTGTGCTCTAGTGCATGTGCTAGCGTGAAAGACCTGAGTTAAAACCATGCAATGCAAGAGAATAGAACAAAGAGCACTAAATAAGTCTGAAAGAGCGTACATGATAGCTAAAATTAAAAACAAGAAAACGATAAAAAGTGGTCCATAAAAGATAAAAAGAAAAAGAAAGAAAGGAAAAAGGAAGAAATGATCTAATCCTCATCCTCTCCATCGCGGGTGGCCGGTAGGTCCGCTGGCTCCGTGGGTGCTCCTTCCCCATGTGGGAAGTAGAAGGACTCCAGCTCGTATGGGATGTGAGGACGGTATGGGATGGCTCCATTATGATAATCCTGCGGGATCGGTATGTAAGGCTCCTGGTAGTTCTGCATACTGAGCCGCTGAAATCGCCGGACGGACTCTGTGAGGTAGTAGGTATGCTGGATCGACTGCTCCTGGAATCTCTGCTGCTCTACATACCTCGCAGCCTCGATATCGTGCCTCACTGCCTCTATGTCGTACCTCTGCTCTATCATGAATGACTGGTACCTGGTCTCCTCCGCTACATACCTGAGGGCGTCGGAGACTCCTTCCATCGAAGGAAAGTCAGAGCGGCGGTGAGGATACTCTGGGCGCGCGCGTGAATGTGTGGCGCGTCGGCTGCGCTGCCTCAACATGGACGGTCCTGGTGCAGCGGCTGGAGGTGGATCCATCTCTGCTAGCCTCGGGCCGATATGTCCGATGGCTGGATCAATCCTAAATCGGGATCCCTCCTCGTCTAGACCCGGCACCTCAATCTCGCTTAGGTCGACTTCCAAGTTGCGACCATGCTCGTCCTTGTAGCACCAGATGACGTTGTACCTCTCCAATGTGATTGCTCTTCTGTTGCGCAGGTTCTGGAGGTTCAACTCTAGTTCTTCGTTGATCTTATCCTTGGTCAGGATGCCGAGGTTGGTCCCAACTCTCCGTGCAATCATCGTGGCTATACCACCGCACATGATCTTCGTATCTATGCTACTCTTCTCGGTGGCTATGTCGAGAAAATGCCTCATCACCAATGACGCCAAGTCGACGTCCAGGATGTCCCACTCGTCGGGCTCAAAGCCTGACTGCACCACCCGCCTCTCTCGGTGTGCCTATACGGGAAGTATGCATGATCGCTCCATTCGTGATTGTACGTATTCCCGTAAGGTTGAGCGTAGCTATCGTAGATCTCCTCTTCATACCCCCAAACGTTTTGTTCCCATGATTGCTCTAAGTGTCGCGAATGGTATAAATTGGAGAGCATACGTCGAGTCTCGGAAAGTTGATGCCTCAATTCAGCTATGTCGGCACCCGAAGAGTTGAAGTCGTCCATGTTACCTCGCAAGATAAAGGACATCAAACTCGATTAAGCTCTGTGAGGTAAATAATTTTTTTTTTCATTTTTTTTACTCCATTAAAGAAAAGAAAAACAAAAGCAAAAACAAAAATACGAAAAACAAAATAAGACTCCGGAAAGGACTAGATCTTAATCTAGCTAATTCCTAGTCTAGGCCGTTATTAGTCCCCGGGAACGGCGCCAAAAACTTGATGTGTGGAAACACGAGTTATAAATTTTCCTAGACCACTTCACCGCAAGTATACGGATCGTGTAGTACAAGGGTCGATCTCTAGGGACTAAATCAGCCAAAAACTAAGAATAAAACTAAACTAAGACGAATGGAAGAAGATAGAGATATGGTCCTAAATATCTAAAAACTAACCGAAGTGGTGACAACGATACTAGGTTTGGGTAAACTCGGATATGACGAACACTACGGGTGTCGAGGTACCGGGAATCGTATGGATGAAGCAACTAAAGATCATAAACCTACCGACTTATCTTGACAACGGGAAATTCATGCCCTAAGGTGAGGAGTGATTCTTCCGAGCCTAAACCTCCTAACCACGAGTACGTGCAACCCGACCTTCTAGCAGTGATTAACCCGTACCATGACAGCTTTACAAACGCAATCATAATTCCTAAGTCGACTAACCGACCAGTCAGATTCTCGTTAGCCGAACTTAACCTACAACTTAAAAGGTCCGGATTCATTCTTTAACCTTCCAGCAAAGTCTGAACTCCTATTTTACTGAGCGGGCAACACTAGTATAAGAATGATAATGTTAAGAGTAGAACCGATAATCAAGAATAACTCAATAAATCTAAGCATTAACGCAAATCATTGTTCATCCATTACAATCCGATATCCCTAACCCATAGTTGGGACACTACTCACTCATGGAGAATACAGATAACGAAGACAACACAATCCTAAACATGATAGACTCTAGCAAATTCGATGCCTCGACCTTCCCTATCGTGTTACCGACGTAAGGATTGATGCTTCTCTTCTTCTCCAGCGTCTCCCGAGCCTTTCCAGATGTTTTCTAAGCTTTCCTTGCCCTGTACGTCGCCCCCTTTGCTCTAGATCTCTTCTGTTCTATAAAATAGGTAGTTTGAATGCAAGATCTAGGTTGTTGCGAAATACACGGCCCGCTTGGGCACCACTATTGCCCGGTCGTGCAGAGGCGCGCCCGGTCATGTTCCTTCATAGAGCCCGATCGGGCATCAGAACCCAATCGCGTGGTTGAGCGGCCCGAGTCGTGCAAACTCTCGGGGATAATTGGGATGAATAAACGCCGGAGCGGGTATACGTCTTGCGCCCGATCGGGTAAGGCTACCCGATCTCGTTGCCTTCGTGCCTGGGTCGTGCAAGGTGTGAGGATAAAACCCCATAGGTTTTACCCGAGCGGGTGGACTATGGTGCCCGACCGGGCACCCTTGTAGTCTTGAATTTTCTCTTTTCCGCTCATTGCTCGGGTGTTCCTTTGGGTTCTAAGGCTTGATCTTGGCTCTGAGTGGATTTATCTTCATAGTACGTGGTTTTGTTCAGGAATCCGTCATTTTAAGCTCATTTAGGCCTTGTCGCCTAAAAACCTGCAAGCCAACAAAACGGGTGTATGAAACTCATAATCGTATCAGATATGTAAATCTATCTATGAAATATATGCGAAAATGGCACTAAAACCTAACTTAAAATTGATACACTTTCAGTGTTATCAGTATTCTTTTGTAAGATATTCATCTTTTAGATCATAGACAATATTAGTATAGAAAAATGATGGCTTTTATTTTCCTCTTCGAATGAATTATTGTATTTATCATTGTGCCAATGATCTTTTTACCGTTAGGATGCATTTTAGAATCAAATATCCATGTCATATAGATTTTTCTAGAGGCAAAGATTCACCAAGTTTGACATGAGGATCTGTTATCTTTAAAGAAAAATAAACAAATATAAGTTATGAGATTGAAAACAAAATTAAATAAATTATTATATAACAATTCATGTGTTAGATCCCTTTCTATTTATAGATAATTCATTTTTAGATTTATTTAACCAATTAAAAATAAAATAAAAAACATAATTTAAATAAATTATGTGGTGAATTTTTTTCATCATCCACATAAATAAAATAAATAACAAAATAAATATTATGTAAAAATGGTTGCTCACCCATCCTTATAACAATAATAAAATAATAAAAAATATAAGTTAAATAAATAACGGGGTGGATTTTTCTATCCTCCACATAAATAAAAGAACAAAATAAATATAACATAAAAAATGGTGACTCAGCCATAATAATAATAAACAACAGATAAATATTCATAAAATGTTAATATTATTGATCGGTGGTTGAACCCGCATAATAATATAGTATTATATTATGTTCGAGACTTAGTCAACGATGTCTTTATAATATGATATATATTTATATTATGGCAGGTATATATATTCCACGAGGTCTATATAATTTGTTTACTTGAAATTGAATCCAAATCGAAACCAAAATCGATTGGAGATCGAGATCGTAAAAAATTGAAATAATACATGTAACGTATAATATTTTATTTTTCTTCTTAATTAATTAGAACGATCGTGTGCTGATAATGTGCTAAAAATTAAATATAGATCGATGAATATATATATGTATATATGTATATGTTAATGCAATATTTTAGGGACATGTGAAATCTTTTGAAAATAAGGTTGTTAAGAAATTTATGGAGAAGAAAGATTCAAAGCGAAAAATGATGAGAACAAAAGGGAGTCAAGGAGAAGTAATGGGAGTCAAGCTGGTGATGCAAAAGGGTGAGCATGTGAGGCTGGATAACGAGAGGGTGTACCTAGTTACACAAGAAGATTGGATGTGCTAACATGCTATAAAAAATAGTTGATCCATCTAGGTTGAAGTATCTAAAAAGTACGACAAACAAGTGAAAGTAGATCACTAAGTTGTGCAAGTGTACTTAGAACGATACTGTGAAAAATTGAGAGGAACAATTAGTGTTCATTACATCTAACTCAGGGGGAGTTATTCATTGTAAAGAAAGACAAATGTGCTTAAAAGATTGATTCGTAAATAAGGATGGTATTATTTCATGTATTTGGTTCTCTTGATTATAGTTATTGATTAACGTTGTCATTCTACTGTTTTCAATTGGTATAAGAGCTGGTAACCTAAGTTTAGAGTAAATCTAATCACTGGTTCGAGATCCTAGAAGACAACAACATGGAAGGACCAAGAGACTTATATTCGTTCGGAAAACCAATCATGCTTGATGCTTCAAACTATGGATATTGGAAGGTAAAAATGAGAGCAAGCATAAGAGAAATTGATGAAGATGCTTGGAGTGCCGTGAAGAATGGATGGAATCCACCAACAGTAATAGATGAAAACGGAAACGTTAAGGCAAAACCTTCAGACCAATGGACACCGAGTGAGAAAAGAAATTCAACCTTTAATGCAAAAGCTCTACCAACAATTTTTTCTTCTGTAGACATAAATGAATTTAAGCAAATTCAAGGATGTGAATTTGCTAAAGACGCATGGGATACTCTAGAAACCATACATGAAGGAACTGCAAGCGTTAAAAGAACTCGACTTGATATTTTGGAATATCAATTTGAAAAACTGGAAATGGGAGAATACGAAAGTGTCAAGGAGTTTAGAAGTAGAATGAATGCAATTGATAATGAGGTAAGTGTACTTGGACAAACCTTTGATGATAAGAAACTGGTCAAGAAGTTGCTTAGATGTTTGCCAAAGAAATTTCATGCTCAAAAAGTTGCTATGAATATGTTTGTTGCATTCATTGGAATAATAGAAGAAAATGAAAAACAAGAAAAAGAATGTAACAAAGTTGATGAGACAGAAATTGAAGAAGAAGATGAAGTAGATGTGGAAACTATCTATAATGAGTGGCTGAAAATAAGCAAGCTAAACATTCAACTGGTCAAGACTAATGAGAAACTAGAAGCTCAAATTGAAGAAATGAAGCAAGAAGTAGCACTGAAAGAAGAAGAAGTGTGTTTTGTCAAAAGCCAACTTGAAGAAACTAATAAGAAACTGAAGATGCTTTCTAATGGTACCGACAAACTTGATCATCTTCTCTCATTAGGAAAACAAAAAGGAGATAATCATGGAATTGGTTATACGGGAAATAAAGGAACGACTAAGAGCAAATTTGTTTCTGGAGGCAAATTAGTAGAATCTCCTTCTACGGCACAATAAAGACTACAACAGAGCTACTCATCCAAGAAAAATAGAAATCACATAATGTTTAACTCAAACAAGAGACATCATGGATATTTTGGACATCTTAATACATAATGGATACAAATCTGGAGGAAATTCTCAGTTTCCGTATCAAAAGAAAAATTTAGTGAGATGTTATTTCTTGGGAATAAGAGGACACAAACATATCACGTGCAACAAAAAACTCAGGTTTGATTCAGGTACATGATCGTCAAATAATTTCCATGTTTGGAGTGAAGAGAAGATATATCTCAAAGCAACAGAGGACAATTTATCCCTATGGCATCAAAGACTAGGACACATCAACTATCGATCACTTGTGAAGCTATCAAGTTCAAACATTGTCAGAGGTATACCTAAACTGAATCTTGATAGAACTGAAATTTGTAAACCATGTCAATTGGGAAAACATGTTAAGGTTCATCACAAGAAAATGCCAGATGTCAAGACTGGTAAGATACTAGAACTTGTACATATGGATTTGATGGGACCAATGAGGTCTGAAAGCTTTGGTGGAAAAAGGTATATCTTTGTGGTTCTTGATGATTTCTCAAGGTATACATGGATTAAATTCCTAAGAGAAAAATCTGGCACTTTTGAACCATTCCATTACTTATTCTTTCAATTGAAAAACACAAAAGGTAGTATTGAACGGATTTGAAGTGATCACGCGAAAGAATTTGAAAATGATGTTTCATAAGTTCTGTCAAAACACGGTATTATTCAGGAGTTTTCTGCACCAAAAACACCACAAAAAATGGTGTAGTTGAAAGGAAGAATAGAACTCTTCGAGAGATGGCTCGTGCCATGCTTCATGCAAAATCTATCTCCATTCGATTCTGGACAGAAGCTATAAACACAGCTAACTATATCATAAACAGTGTATATGTTCGACCAGGTATGTCAAAAACCCCTTATGAACTCTGGAAAGGTAAAAGTCCAAACTTAAGTTATTTTCATGTTTTTGGATGTACTTGCCATGTATTGAATGATAGAGAATATCTTGATAAGTTTGATGCAAAAAGTGATGAATGAATCTTTCTTGGTTATGGCACTAATAAAACTACATACAGAAATTTCAACCTGCAAACTAGAACAGTTGTTGAATCTGTAATTGTTGTATTTGACGAAGATCATTTAACTGAAAGTGTTTTATTTTCATTCTCTAAAAATACAATGCAAGAACAGTCTGAAACAAACAATGAAAATTTATGTGTACCTGTTGAACAGACTGTGACTGAAAACATAATGGAAGACAAACATACTGAGCGCGAACATCACAAAAATGACATGGAGCAGACAACAGTACATCGAAATCACTCAATTGATGATATCATTGGTAAAATTGGAGATGCTAGAAAAACACGTGATAAACCTAGGGTAAATTATCATGATATGGTCAAATTTTCCCTTTTTATGTCTCAAACATAACCAAAGTGTGTTTGTGATGCATTAGATGATGAATCCTGGATTAAAGCAATGCATGAGAAATTAGAACAATTTGTTAGAAATGATGTTTGGATATTGGTTCCTCGTCTAGTTGCAGTCAATGTTATTGGAACAAAATGGATCTTTAAGAATAAAACCAACGAACTAGGTGAAATTGTCAGAAATAAGGCAAGATTGGTTGCACATGAGTATACACAAGTTAAATGTGTTGATTTTGATGAAACTTTTTCACCCGTTGCCAGATTAGAATCAATTAAACTGTTGCTTGGAGTTACGTGTTTTTTGGTTTTAAACTGTTTTGGATGGACGTCAAGAGTGCTTTCTTAAATGGAATTTTTCAAGAAGAGGTCTATGTTGAACAACCAAAAGGCTATGAAGATCCACACCATCCAGATCATGTCTACAAGTTAAAGAAAGCCTTGTATGGACTGAAGCAAGCTCCACGTGCGTGGTACGAAAGGTTAATAAGCTTTCTAATCTAGAACGACTACAAAAGAGGGGGAGTAGACAAAACTCTATTCATTCATTAATCTGACAATGTTCTTCTGGTTATACAAATCTATGTTGATGATATTTTCGTTGGTTCAAAATCGCAAGATAAAGTCAACTAGTTTGTACAAACCATGAAAGAAGAGTTTGAGATGAGTATGTTTGGTGAGCTAAGCTATTTTCTTGGTTTACAGGTAAAACAACTTGATGAAGGATTATTCACATCTCAATGTAAATATGCGAAAAATCTAGTGAAGAGATTTGAATTAGATCAAAGTAAGTCAGCAAGTACACCCATGTCAACAACAACAAAACTGACTAAAGATTCAGATGGAGAGGATGTGGAAGTAAAGCTCTACAGAAGCATGATTGGAAGCATGCTTTATCTCACTGCAAGCAGACCTGATCTATGTTTGAGTGTAGGAATCTATGCCAGATATCAAGCTAATTCCAAGAAATTGCATTTGATGGATGTGAAGAGAATCATTAAATATGTGAAAGGTATAACAGAATATGGGATTGTGTACACCAAAGATACTAATTGTGAACTTGCTGGTTTCAGTGATGCAGATTGGGGAGACAATGTAGATGATAGAAAAAGCACATGTGGAGGTTGTTTGTTCCTTGGAAACAACTTGGTGTCATGGCATAGCAAAAAGCAGAACTCTACTTCGTTGTCTACTACAGAAGCTGAATACATTGCGTTGAGAAGTTGCTGCACTCAATTAATGTGGATGAATCAGATGCTGATGGATTATGGTATGAGTTCTAAAACTTGTGTTGCCTTGTGTGATAATACAAGTGCAATAGAGAATTCGAAAAATCCGATTCAACATTCTAGGACAAAACATATTAAGATTAGACGTCATTTTTGTTGAGAAAAGATTGAACAAAAGAAAATGAGAGTGGAATATGTACCAACTGAACGTCAATTACCAGATATCTTTACAAAACCATTGGATTTGAATCGGTTTATTTCTTTAAGGAAATCATTAGGTGTTTGCGATCTCTGATGTTTTTGAATGTGTTCTTATTAAATAAATAAGTTTAAAAAGTTTGTTGATCTTAAAGAGAAAAAGAAAAAGAAAGTATAAGTCTTGATGTTCTAAGTACACTCAGAATGTTAAAGTAACTCATGTTCAGTTTGTTGAAGTACACCCATGTTTTAAGTACATTTTTAGTCTATTTAAGTGCACTTAGTAAAATCATTTACTCCTCTAACAGTTTCTGTGAAAATTTCTATGCAGATTTGAGAAAAACTTGTTATGAGTATAAGCTCGGTCTAAGTTGAGAGGTATTCAGTTTCAGTTATAACGTCCAATGATACAAAGCTAATTCATGTTTAAATACTCCTCTATGTTGAAAATGTAATCAAAGAGCTTGTTATATGAACAAAAGGATATCTAAATAACATCCTAGAAGCTGATGATTTTAATAAAAAAAGGTGAATATGAATAAATTCTTTGTGAGTGAACTGAAAAATTGTATAAGTGTACTTAAAAATCAATCTTATGAGTTATTTGATTTTTCTTAACGGTCTGATTTTTTTCTTATACATTTTTTTAATCAGATAATGTTTGAAAATAAATTTAGAAAAATAAAAACAGGGTGATTACTTTAAATAAATAGGGCGGTTTATTCAGAAAATAGTTTTGTGATGTGATATTTTGCTGGTTGACGTGACTGGTGCAGTTATTTCATTTTTTAACTATTTGATACATGTGTTTTGAAACCATTTTCTCTTACATTTGAGTGCATTTTCAAAAACCTAATTATTCTTTGCGAAATAGGAGAGAGAAATTTCTATGAAGTTTTTCAAAACAAGCTCAACAATGAACACCAAGCGTCAGGAATCCGTTCGTTGAGAGGTGATGCAACGATAATGTTCAACAATGAACTAGTAAGGGTAGCAGATCTTGTATTCACAGACGATCTGCCAAGGATTAATGGGAAAAGATACAAAACCATGGCGAGAAAGAGAGTGGTTCCACGGAAAAGGGAAAATACACGACCGGCCACACCTCCTACAATAGAATCGTCTCTCATCCTAGAACCACAACATGGAAGTTCCAGTTCTTCATCAGAGAAAAGTATTCGGAAAGGTACCACTGAAATGTCCCCTTTAAAAGCCTATTCTAGGAAATTTTACTTGGATAGATCTATCTAGGTACGAGATCTTAAAGGAATGAGAGATCCTCAGAGAGAGAGAGGGTTGAATGTGAATCAGTTCAAACATTTGCCTCTAAGGAAGTTACTAGCTGAACGAAGTCTGACCCATACAGTGACAAATATTGTCTTTGTGTGTAAGGAATTAGTTTACGAGTTCTATGCTAACTTGAACTCTGAGATTGATAACCCAGGGATAGAAATGTTTGGAAAAATATACGTAAGGGGAAAGGTGGTGAGATTCAATGCTGAGGTCATAAACAATTTTTTGGTACACCTAATATAGAGGCATCAAGAGCCAAGGAATTAAAAATTGATCTAGATATGGATGTGATCACAAAGGAACTCCGGATGCAGAGCTGAGATCTTGGCCAAGACAAATCCCAAATTCGAAGCTGAATTGGGAATACGCTTTGCTGAATAAAATATGTCGAATGAATTGGATCCCTAACAAGAAAACTGATGGAATTTGACATTACACTGTTGTCCTTCTCTACTGTATCAAGAAGAATATCCCTCTGAATATTGGGAAAGTGGTTCTGGATAAGATCATAGGGCTTGGGTTATCAAACTCAAAGAAGTTCATTCTGCCATTCCCATGCTTAATCCAGAACATCCTAACTCAACATTTTCCAGATATTGTTGGGAAATAGGAGATGAGATAGAAGATTCCTCCGGGTAATCTTTGAAAAATGATATGTTGCGAAGATGCAAGCCTCCGAAGAAATAAGAAATGTTGAAAATGATGTTTCGCAGAACATCATTGACTAGGAAAAGAGGCTGGCAGCTGTGGTCACTGAAATTCAAAATATCCAGAAGGAGTTGAAGACCATCTCGAAGCTGAACAAGAGTAAATTAGTGCAATTATAGAATTCATGATTGTTTTTCTGTTTCTGAATCTAATTTACATTTTTTGAATCTCTTATCACATAAAGTGGGGGAAAGAATGAAAAAAGGGGGGCACAGTCGAGCAAAATGGTCGGAAAAGACCAAGAGAGAATTAATTTGTGTTCCTATGTTGTGTTCCTATTTTAATCTGATTTTCTAATTACACTTGATATGATTTGTTAATCTGAACGTGTTTCTTTAAGTGTACTCAAATGCTTGAACTCGTATGATCTTTATTGCATTAATATGTTGTTTGAATTATGGGTTTTTTTAATGTCTGTCGTTATGTGATAAGAATTCAAAGGGGGAGATTGTTAATGCAATATTTTAGGGACATGTGAAATATTTTGAAAATTAAGTTGTTGAGCAATTTAAGGAGAGGAAAGATTCAGAACAAAAATGATGAGAAGAAAAGGGAGTAAAAAAGAAGTAAAGGGAGTCAAGCTGGTGACGCAAAAAGGGTGAGCATGTGAGGTTGGATAACCGAGTTTGTAATATATTTCTGTATATAATATGTGTTATATATTCACATTAAACATCATATATTCATTCTGACCCGCGCGAAGCGCGGGCTTCACCCTAGTATATATATTATTCTTATTATTAATAATATTATATATTAATAATATTATATGTATACACTGAAAACAGTAGAACGACAACGCTAATCAATAACTAGAATCAAGAGAACCAAATATATGAAACAATACCAGCTTTATTTACGAATCAATCTTTTAAATGCACTTTTATTTCTTTACAATAGACTTAAGACTTCCGCGAATAACTCCCCCTGAGTTAGATGTAAATAAACACTAATTGTTTCTCTCAACTTTTCACCGTGTCGTTCTAAGTACACTTGTAAAACTTAGTGGTCTACTTTCACTTGTTTGTCGTACTTTTTAGATACTTCAACCGAGATGTGTCAACTATTTTTTATAGCATGTTAATCCTTCTTTAGTTTTGACTCTTGAAACTACTACATATAATTGTCCGTGGCTGAAAACTGGCTTTAGTAAATATATACCTACTCGATTAATGCTTTGTCCTTGAATTTTGTTAATTTTCATTGCAAAGCATAACATTACAGGGAATTGTTTTCGTTTAAAATGAAATGGTAAAGTTGTGTTTGTTGGAATTAATGGAAATCGTGGTATGAATACTTTATCGCCGACATGAGTTCATGTAATTATTTTACCTTCTATTACGTTGTTACCTAGTTGTGTTATTTGGAGTCGTGTTCCATTGCATAATCCGAGCATTGGATCAATGTTTCGTAAAAGTATAATAGGTGCTCCTTCTTTTAGTGTTAAACAATGATTGGAAATTCCCGGATATTTTAAATTGTTTAAAAACTCTGTACTATACAATTCGCATGTGTCATTATTATTTAAATCCTTATCGCATAATAAATCAGAGCTCAGATATTGTCTTGAACATCCAAGAATTTTTTGTAAGAGTGTTTCATTTATTTCATCAACAATTTCATTTGTGGGCTATAGTATTGCTCGGTCCTAAACATAGAAAGGGTTTTGATATTCAGTTTTTATATTTGGATATATGTGATTTGTGATACTTTCAATTGGATCTGATGTTTGTGTAATCAATAATCTTCAGGCATATCAATTAAACATTCACTGTTGTTAGGTTTAGATAATGTACCATCTCTTAATTTTAATACCCAATCAGATAAAACCTGTAATTCATGATTATTTGAGGATCTAGCATTCACTTCTAATCGCATATTTTTAGTTAATTTCAATACGCGACAAGATAAGAAGAGTTTATACATGCTTGGACAGTTTCATGCCTATTTCCTTTTGTAATAACTGGTAAAATTTGATGAAAGTCACCTACAAATACCACTGTTTTCCCTCCAAAAGGTTTGTTTTTCAGAAAAGGATTTATTCAACCCATAATATCTTTTATACTTTTGTCTAAAGCTTCAAACCAATGTTTATAAATCCTTGATGTTTCTTCCCAAATTATAAGACATGTTTGTTTTATCAGTTCTGATAAATTTGTTCCTAATTTAATGTTCACTACAAAAAAAAACTCACTGTTTCCAACGGACGGGCAACGGATCCGTCCGTTGGAAGCAATTAGCAATGGATTTGTTGATATTTTCAACAGGCCTACATCCGTTACAATTCATTACAAATTTCAACGGAGTTGTAACGGATTCTTTCCGTTGCTATATCCGTTGCAATCCGTCGCGATTTTTAACGGATTGTAACGGATATAATCCGTTGGCAATCTCCGTTGGAAGACCCGTTAGAAGCCGAGAAAAAATTTTCAATGGGCATCCGTTGCATATTGTAATGGATGCCCGTTAGCAATTGCAACGAATGCCCGTTGATATTGTAAATTTTGAGGTTCACTGGTCAAAATAAATTCCCATGATCGTGCAATGGGCATCTGTTGCAATTTCCAACGGATATCTGTTAGAATATTTACTATTTATATCGGAACCTAAGGTTGCCTCGAATCATCAATAACAAGCATCTTAATATCTATTGTTGAATTCAAAACAACGTTCATAAACTATTTCACCGCCGGGATCAGGAAAATGATTCCCGGTGGTGATGTAGTTTATGATGGTTGTTTTTGAATTCAGTAATAGACGCAAAGATGCTGGTTTTGACGACAGAGGTGTCGACGGAGAGGATCCGAGTCGAGTTCAATACTTTACCCCTGAGTTGAAGCCATTTCCTAAATGTTTTTTCTTTAGGTTATTGTTACAATATGTTATAACGTAATTGAAAGAGAACTTAATGAAATTGTAGTTTAAAAAGAAAAATAATGTAAGGAAATAAAAATTTTGTAATTAACTTTTGATTACATATTCCGCGTCATTTCGGTTTTTGTTCACCGCTTGAGTTCGAATTGGAATCAATTATAATTACAAAATAATAATTCATAAGATATAAATATTGTAATATGAAAAAATAACGGATTTGTAAGCACTTTCAACGGGCACTAATCTGCCAGATATGATTTCAACGGGCATCCATTGGAATTCGCAACGGATGCCCGTTGAAATTGGCAACAGATGCCGTTGAAATTGTTAATTTCGAGATTCACCGGGTAAAATAAATTCACGTGAACCTCCAACGGCCTTCCGTTGTAATTTCCAACGGATGTCCATTGGAATGTTCACTATTTAGATCATATCAAAGAGTGCATCAAACCATCAATAACAAAATATTTTCAAAAAAATGTCGCCTCCTTCAAATCGAAATATATATATAGATCGAGAGAGTGGATGTATAGAAGAAAATATCCTATAACTGAAGAGATTACGTAAGAATTTTTACACAGATTGGAGCAATTCATGAGCTTTGCATCGATGCAGCCTTTGTGTCAAGAACACGGGACAATGTTATGTCCATGCAAAAGATGCAAAAACATAAAGTATCGAAGTCAAGAATTTGTTTGCAAACATCTTTATAAGGTGGGTTCCGTTGAAAATTACGAAATTTGGTTTTTTCACAGTGAAAATTGCGATGTTAGAGATATTGTGCAAGATGCACAAGTAGAACGAAATGAAGAAGTTATTTATGAAGCATCAACGACCAATCCATATGTGGAAATGGTGTCAGATGCTTTTCCTAGAGCTTTTAATGAATAAATGCATGAAGAGATGCCGAACATCAATGCACGTCGATTCTTCAACCTATTGGATTCGGCGAAATAACCTATATATGAAGGTTATCGTGAAGATTAGTCTCGTTTATCTTTATCTTCAAGATTGATGAGTATTAAAATAGACTACAATGTGGCTAAAAATTGCATGGATTCATTTTGCAAAACAATGGGGGAATATTTACCGGAAAATAATCAAGCTCCTGAGACATACTACGAAACAAAGAATGTGTTAAAAGATTTGGGAATGCCACATGAGAAAATTGATGTTTGCAGAAATAGTTGCATGTTGTTTTGGGGAAATGATAAAGACTTGTTGGAATGCAAGTTTTGCGGTGCAACCAGATTTCGGCCTAAAAAGCCATCTTCACGTAAATATGTACCATACAAGAAAATGTTCTCTATGCCTGTAGCAAACAGGTTGAGAAGGTTATATGAATCGAAAAAAACCATTGCGGCAATGAGATGGCACGCAGAACACTCTACGGCCGAAGGTATAATGCAACATCCATCGGATGGTAAGGCTTGGAAAGATTTCAATAAAATATTTCCCAAGTTCGTGTATGAAATGAGAAACGTTTATCTTTGCTTGTGCACGGATGGTTTTAGTCTCTATGGAAAATCTGGAAGTCAATATTCTCTGTGGCCGGTGATTTTTTCTCTCTATAATTTGCCTCCCGAGATGTGTTTGAAAAGAGAGGTAATGTTTCTGACATTGCTGATTCCAGGACCAGAGTATCCGAAGAAAATTTTCGATGTCTTTTTACAGCCTTTTATTCATGAATTAAGACAGTTGTGGAACGATGGAATCCTTGTTTATGACGTCAGTACTAAGCAAAATTTCAGATTGAAAGCGGTCTTGTTGTGGACAATTATCGATTTTCCCGCGTATGGAATGTTATCTGGATGGAGCACGCACGGAAGATTGGCATGTCCATATTGTATGGAGGATACAAATTCATTTTAACTAGTACATGGTAAGAAACCATGTTGGTTTGATTGTCATAGAAGATTTCTTCCTCGTGGCCATGCTTTCCAGAAAGATAAAAAACATTTTCGGAAGAATGTGGTACAAAAAGAAGATGCACCGTGCATGCAAACCGGAACACAAATCCTTTACGAAAGATTGAACACAATGGGTGATTTACAAGAATCGGTTGAATGTGGTGGAGATCGTGGGCATCGTAAACCAAAAGGTCAACGTGAATGGCATAACTGGTATAAACGTAGTATCTTTTGGGAACTACCATACTGGAAATCATTGATAATACGTCATATTTTAGATGTTATGCATATCGAGAATAACTTTTTCGATAACATCATAAATATTGTTTTGAATGTGGCGGGTAAAACCAAGGATAATATACAATCAAGAAAAGATTTTAAGTCAATATGTCGACGACCTGAGTTGGAACGAAGAGATGGAAGGTCACCTGTCCCGGTATTCAGATTGTCTGGTCCGACGAAAGCAGCATTATTAAATTGGTTTAAAGAGCACGTTAAGTTTCCCGATGGATATGCATCGAACATTGCTCGATGTGTGGATATTGTTGGTTCGAGGCTGATCGGATTGAAAAGTCACGATTGTCACGTTTTCATGCAGCGACTCATTCCATTTGCATTTGCTGAGCTCTTACCACGGAATGTTCACGATGTGTTATGCAGAATCAACATATTTTTCAGAGATATATGTTCGAAAAATTTAAAAAGGGATGACTTGGAATTAATGAAAAACAATCTCTCTGAAGTATTATGTGCATTGGAAAAAGTTTTTCCGCCTCCATTCTTCGATGTCATGGAGCATTTGCCAATACATTTACTAGATGAGGCAATACTCGGTGGGCCAGTTCAATTCAGATGGATGTATCCTTTCGAAAGGTT
>CM071862.1:2991227-3026190 GCA_036759665.1 Gynandropsis gynandra
TTGGCTAATGAGAATCTGACCGGTCGGTTAGTCATCTTAGGGATAATGATCGTGTACGTAATGCTGCCATGATATGTGTTAATCACTGCTGGAAGGTAGGGTTGCACGTATCTATGGTTAGGAGGTTTAGGCTCGGAAGAATCACTCCTCACCCTAGGGCATGAATTTCCCGTTGTTAAGAATAGTTGATAGATCTATGATCCTTAGTTGTTTCATCCATGCGAATTCCGGTATCCCGTACACCCATAGTGTTCGCCATATCTAGTTTTATCCCCAACCTAGTTTCGTTGTCACCATTAGGATTAGCTTTAGGAATTTAGGATCACATCCCCTACTATCTTTTCCCATCTTAGTTTAGTTTTGTTCTTAGTTTAGCTGCTTTAGTCCCTAGAGATCGACCCTGGTACTACACGATCCGTATACTTGCGGTGAAGTGGTCTAGGAATAATTAAACTCGTGTTCACAGACACACCATACACCAATCTATTAATTAATGCTTTGCTTCAGCTTCTTTCGGAAATAGTATTGAAGGATATTGTTTAAGTGATCGGTTGTTTCTTTTTTGTAATAATTGTTCTATTTCACAGAGCGTTGCATTTTGTATATCTTCATCAGTCATAGTCAGTTATGCAGTGGAAAATTGAAATAGTTAAAATGTTTTAGAATTGTTGAAGTAAATTTTTTAATATTTGGTAGAAAACATTTTCACCTGGTAATTTCAATAAGCGTCGTCGTCTATACACAATATCGTCACCTAATAGTTGCCATGTCATTGACCACACATGTTCGGAGGCCGAAATACATTCCGTTGTTAATAAGATAACAAACAATATTCGTAAATACATTGCAGATGCTCAGTTACTTGCTTCTTTAATTGTGTTTATATTTTCTTCATCGTCATCTAAAAGCCCTAATACTCTACATGTATCTTTAAATGTATTATATAAACAAGCGTTGTCTGTACGAATGTTTTCAAATAAAGTTGGTCCACACATTTTATTTAATAACATGCGTAAGTAATATAGTTCTCCAACACTTGGATTGACGTGTTGTAATCTACCGATGCAAACCCGTGTTTGCATATTGTCCATACACGGTGTTTTTTATTCCACACAAATGCCGTTGGGAAATTGCAATATGTTAACTGGCGAGCCTCGGGATATAAAGCATTTTCATTTAAACCATTCCGTAAGCATTTTTCATTGTATGAGTTAATCCGATGTTATATCAGACAATTCATCTTCCTCGTCAAAAACTATATTTTCGATTATTAATAACATATTTTTTAAAAATCTAACTCTAGTTTTGTTTGTCTTGTAGTCGGTGAGACCGTATAAAGGGCGTCTATACGGTCTCGAGATGCTTCAAAAAGATATCATCGAGGACACCATGACGGTACCTCCCGCTGTCCAAGAGAGTTTTACGCAACAACGGCGGATCGAGGAGCTCGAATCAAAACTTTGAGAAACTCGAGCCCACGTGGAACGACAAACCACCCAAATACAGCAGTTGGAGAGCGTCATTGAGTTGTTGTCCGACCAGGTGAGGGGATCAATGCCGCAACAAGAACCGGGTATCGATTCGGATGCAACTCCATTTAGAGGTGGTAGTGATCGCCGAGATGATATGGCGCAACCAATCTAAATGAGATGTAATAGGTTTAGTTTTATTTCTAATGTTTTTTGTAAAGAATTTTAATATTTTAATAAAAAAATTTTTAGATTAAAAATATTATTATTTTTTTACCATGTTTCCAACGGATGCCCGTTGCAATTTGCAACGGTCATCCGTTGCAATGTTTTCCCGCCAAATTGCAACAGACGGTTGTTACCCTTTCCCGCCTATTTGCCACGGATGTCCGTCACTCTTTCGTTTGCTCTTTCCCACCAATTTCCAATGGATGCCTGTTGGAATTTTTAAATTCGCGCTCTTTTTTCCCGCCATGATGTCAACGGACATATGTTGCAACTTTGTAACGGTCATCCGTTGCAATTTTTTAACGGTCATCCGTCGCAACTTGTAACGAGCATCCGTTGCAAATTTGTAACGAGCATCTGTTGCAAACTTGTAACGGGCATCCGTTGGAAGTTTGTAATGGGCATCCATCACAATTATTCCAACGGGCTTCCGTTAAAAAAATTTCAATGGATGCGTCCGTTGGACTGTCTGTTACACTTTTGCAATAGATAATATCCGTTGCAAGTCCGTTGCGAATTGCAACGGATCCCAATTTGCAAGGATCGATTCCCAACGAGATGGAATCCGTTGCTGTTCACAGGCGTGCAGTTATAGAGATACAAAGTATATCAGGAGGTTATGAATAATTAGAACGTCGAAGAAATAATACGTACTTGGCATCACAAAGCTGGATGGTCAAGCTTCTGCCTTTACGTTCTGCGTATGTAACATCGGTGAGCTCAATAGCAGCAATAACTTCACCAATTACATGAAACATAAACCGAAAACAATCTCAAAATTGGCACTGTAGCAACAATTTTTAACGAACGCAATACGACATTTGCAATTTTAGGAAAACCTTTAATGTAACTTAGAAACACATTTACTATAACTTACCGATGAGAACAGATTCTTTAAAGGCACCGGAGAGTATGTCTGAGTATGAATCAAAGTTGAAGTAGCTCTGTGAGTTGGCGAGATCCCCGCATGGCCTAACAACTGTGGTCGAAGTGAACACTATTTTGAATGGAAGAGCCGAAGCTTTGTATTCACCATAACTTCGGTTGACGTTGAAAATTGTTATTATACAACATGATCCTTCCACCAAAAAAACGCCAGTGCCGATACCAGAAGTTAGACTTAACCGAACACTGTATCCGATAACCCTTTGGAGAAATGGAAAATACATTACCATTCTGGAATCTAAACCAACGAAGAAAAATTTAACACAGAAGAAGGTTGATCGCATAACACAATTTCCCAATTAGAGGTTGATCGTGGAATTGGAACCACATCAAAATTCTATACTCGAACAACGTGAATTCAAATCCTAAAAGATATTTCTTACGTAGGATGTATTTCCGATGGACGACAGTACATGATTTCTAATTTGATTTCAAACAACTTGATCATTCGCAAATTCTTTCAGAAACAAACAACCACTTACCGAACAAATATGTTATCAGAAAATAAAGGGGTGCTTTATATGCCAATGAAACTACGGGTGCCAGAGAAGACTTTCAGACACACATTTCATTTACCCAAGCCAAGTTGGATGGAAGAAGTAATATGAAAATTCTACGTGTTTAATAGCAATGACACGTACAATTTACCCAGGTCTAGGTAAATAGTAGGTGCAATGACTCAGCCTGAACTGTAATAAAATAAAGTCACGTAATCTAAGTAAATAAACACAGATATTATGTCAGCCGCCTAACTCACCGTCATATGAAGAAATAAAACCTAAATTTCATTAAACCAAAACTGATATATATTTTGTACATCAATATTTAAATACTTACCAAATATGTTGTACAGTAGCCATCCAAAATGCTTTACCGTAGGTAGGAAAAAATGCCATGGTTAGAAAACTACAAACAAGATTGAAACTGTTTAATATGGTGTACATTAAAACCCAAAATAGAAACCCAACGCAACACGAGAAACTCGACCCACTGGAAAACGGGACTTAAAGCCCAAGTCATTTTAGGCTCACATCTAATTCATAACTTTAGGGCAAAAAAGCCTAACAACCACCAGCCTAAATCACAACAAGCCATCATCCCAAGACAGGAACCGAACCAAACACAGAAAACTCGGCCCAACTGAAGACACAACTTACAGCCCAAGTCATTTCAATCCTACTGCTATTTCGTAACTTCAGGGCTAAAAAGCCCAACAACCACCACTCCAAATCACAGTAAACCATTACCTGAATAACAATCAAGAATGAGTTTTNAACGAAGAATAGTATGGAGGCGGGGGGGGGGGGAATTTCCAATCGAAGAGCATGCAAACAGATTGCACAGAAAGTAGCCAACAATACTGAACTAATGAAAAACTAATGTGGAACTAATAAAACGATGGAAATCCTAAAATACCAAACAATACCCTTAAAACAACACAAGTAAGATTACAGTTACATACAAAATCCTACAGTACAGTAAGCCATTAAATACCCAATTCAGCATCTCAGAAACACACACAAATTCTACAAACACCTAAGTAAATGTAACGAAAGATGAGCCAAATTCTTATAAACAGCGATGTCCTATAGAAAAAACTAATACAACCCTAATAAACCTTCGATAAACGCAGCCAAAAACGCAAACCAAATGGAACTAAGAACTAAAGAATTTCATATGAAAAACCATATGACAGTAGAGAAACCAACACAAACATAAAGAACTCTTAATCAACGCAAGTAAAGATCAATCAAATTCTTTGAAACTGGACCACGATAGAATTGAAAACCTAAACTGAAAAAACCATATCAATAAACGAACAAACTATAAAGGAACCATCAGAAATTTGAAATAACCATGGCAGTGAGACCGATTACAATCCTAAATCCACAATAGGAAAGCAAAGTAGACTGAAATCTACCCGATAGCAACCAAGACAAACCAGGGAGCCCAAATGTACAATGCAAAAACAAACTCCACCGAGAGTATCGACCACACCCCTAGATCAAAAACTGAAAAACTAGAACCAGAACTCAGAAACGCGAAGACATTGAAATCCCAAAAAACCCTAACTCTATAGTAAAACCATCGGCGGATATTCGACTGGAACAAAACCCTAGAACAAAAGCACAAAGACGAAGCAAAATACAAACAGACGACAAGAACAAAATGGAAAACATAGCAAAAATGAAAAAAGAAATCGAACGAAAAACCCTAGAAACGCCACAAACAGGCGTAACGCATGGAGAGGTGTCGGCCTGGAACAACAGACAAACCATAACACGAAGAACACATGTATAAAAACTGATTCACTGAACCGGGAAACACCATTTTCATGGCATAATCAACCCATACAACCCTACATCAGAAGTACAAGAACGAACAAAACAAAATATACGGAAAACGAAGAAAACATGCAAAAAGATCGGCGCATTGAAACAGAGAATACCATTGTGACAACATAATCAACCCATAGAACCTTAAATCAAAAGCACCAAGACGAAAGAAACAAAATCGACGAAACCCTAGAGGAAAAGCAGAAAAACGAAGCAAACAAAAAATAATCGGCACAAAGAAAATGGGAACACAACAAAAACGGGAACAAAAAAGAAAGAGAAAACCCTAGAAATCTATCGGATGGTCGTGATGCATCGAGGGTTGTCGGTGGCGAATCCAGCCGTCTAATGCGAATAAAAAAAATTGCATCGAACGGCTACGAGCGCACCCAAACACAGATGATGCCACGTGTCCCGCATCCAACGGGGAACATGGATGGGCTGAGCAAAACCGAGATAACGACCTGGTAAATCGCGACCACACATGTGATAGACTGCTCGTTTGGACGGTTTGGATCATGCCATGTCATCACTTCAGCATTTTTCACCAAAACTTACCTTTTAGTGTAAAGTATAGATATATAATTAAGAAGTAAATAGTATATATTTATAATTAAGAAGTTTATAAATATTATATATAAATATATTTATATATAAAAAGAAAATAATTCTTAATTATAAATATATACTATTTACTTCTTAATTATATAATCAAAATAATGAAGAGATATAATGAATAGAAAATTTTATTTTTGTAATGAGATTTTTTATAATTTTAGTGTGTTTACAAGATGAAAAGAAAAATATCTATTTATAAGAAAAAATTATCAATTTACAAGAATAAAAATGATATAATTTAGTCACCAATTTTAACAATTTGGCTATATTAAAAAAATTTGAAAATTCTATAACAGTTTATTTTTTATTATCTTAAATTTTTAACATTTAATCTTTTTTTTTTACAAATATGCTGACATCACTTCAAAGTTAATATTGTTTCGATTGTTGATATGATGTCGAGTATTAAGAACAAAATAATTTTTATACAATTTATTATATATATATATATGTTATTTATATATTGAGGTTTTGAATCAATACAATATAAAAAAAGTTTTGATATGGATATGTAAAACTGTGAATATGAGTGGAAAAGAGAAAACATAAACAATACTTTTGAGTATATCTATCGATGATATAATTTGGTAAACTTTGGGATGTGAGAAAAGGTTCCATAAACGTCAAAGTTACTGAACAGTTATTTGCAAGTTCTTTCAGACCATCCTTCAAAACCAGCTCCATTGGTTCTTATTTATCTTTCTCATTTTTATTCTATATAAAAAAAGAAGGTTGGTGAAATTTGAAAAAAAAATTAATATGGATTAATTGGATACAACGATTATAATATTCTGATTCGAGGGATTAATCAAAATTATATATGAGTATATGGAATGTCTACAAGAAGACACGCACAAATAATTTTTTTTAACTTTGGAAGATAAAAATTATTTTATTGTTGTGAGAAAACTTTAGGTTAGTTTTTTATACATTCAAATTAGAAATCATAACTCAATTATCAATTAATGACGTTTAATTTCACATTTATGAATTTTAACAATATTATCAACTAATTCTACACATACAATCTATATAACTAATTTTATATAACTAATTTCATTATGGAAATCCAATATTTATCAAATATAATTTATATTAAAGTGATAATATTGGATAATAACAAGATGTCAGTTCTCATCGTCCACGAGATCTGAAGGGCTCAGTTAATATGCAGAGAATGCAACAGTGGTAGTCGAGGAAAGGGAAAGACTGGGCCACTCATAAACACCATGCTTTGTTGTTCCTTTAAGGATTGGTATCCCTTTGCTGAGATCATTCACCTGAAATCCATTAGAGAAGAGTTCCATAGAGACATTGTTAGATTTGCAGAGTCGATTGATGGAGATAAGGTTCTTGTTGATAGTTAGAACATGAAGAACATTATCAAAACAGAGTGATTGTGAAGGCAGAGAGATGGAGAAAGAACCAGTGTTGGAGATTGGTATTTTGACCCATCTCCAATCATAACAGCATCTCGGCCTATGTAAGGGCTGTGTAGGGACAGATTTTGTAAAATCCGAGGTAATGTGATGTGTGCACCACTGTCAGGCAGCCATTGTCCCGCATCACATGGTGAGACCATTGAGTTGTGAGCATGTGGTTGAAATGCAGAGTGGGAGATGATCTATTTTGCTATGAAGGTTGAGTTCCAAGATTATAGATGCTACGACAAGCTGAAACTGAGGACAGTGTTTTATGCTATATCCAAAAGTACCACAGGCTTTTGGCATTTGTCTTGGTAACCTCTGCTGCTGCCCGTGTTATTGTGATTCCGAGAGTTCTGATTTTTACCTTGATATGAAGAGTTGGGGCGAGTTGCAACATGAAGGGTTGTAACCGGAAGTTGTGGTGAGTTGAATGCAGATGTTGCAATTTGACTTCATGGTTCAATAGCCTTTCATGGTTTTCATCCATAGGAATGGTCGAGTCACGGGCGTTCACAACATCAATGATGGACTTGTATTCTTCAGAGCGTCCATCAACGACGTATTCGAGGAGATCTTCTGCATCCAGAGACTTGCCCAACAGAGCGAGTTCGTCAGATTTGGTTTCGACGAATCACATATAATCATCAATAGACTGAGTGCCTTTGGAGCAGTGTTTGACTTGCTCCTTGAGTTGTCTCCCATGGCCTCGAGTTGGTCTGTCGTATGTGTTGGCCAGAAGTTTCTAAGCTTGTCTGACAGATGATACCCGTGCAACTATAGGCTGCAGAGGAACAAAGACTACTCCGAGAAGAGCGTAGAACAACAATGGATCTTGTTGTTTAAAGGGTACAAAATATGGGTTTGGTGTTGATACGCCATCAACAAGGAGAGTGGCTTCAGGCATGGCTTAGTTTGTCTAAATGAAGCATTCAAGATGGAGGCCTTCGAGGAGAGCAGCAACTTGTACGCTCCTTGACGTGTTGAGTTTGGTGATGTTGGCCATGTTCTCAGTGAATAACACGCGTTGTGGTTCCTCTGGGTTGAACATGGTAGTGTTTTCAGTGTTTGAAGATTGAGCATCATCACGAGGGATGGAAGAGGTTCCGGAGAGTGCCATGATGCTCGAAAAAAAAAACAGGGGAAACAATGAGAAAGGAGAGAAAGCAGAGGCGTAGATGTTTGAGACGTTAGTCTTTTAGGACTCTGATACCATATCGGGTGAATGATGATCGTATTGATAGTATATACAAGGTACATATACAAATATATTTTAACCTAACAGAGTCATAATGTTAAGATAATTGAATTTTAATGTTAAGATAATTCAAATATTATCTTCTGGTATACATAATATTCTCATATACCTTCGAAACCAGCTCCATTGGTTCTTATTTATCTTTCTCATCTTATTTTATATAAAAAAAAATTGGTGACATTTAAAAAATAATAATATGGGTTAATTGGATACAACGAATATGATATTCTGACTTGACGGATTAATCCAAAATATATATGTGTATATGGAATATCTACAACAAGACAAGCAGAAATATTTTTTTTTTAACTTTCGAGGATAAAAATTATTTTATTGTTGTAAGAAAAATTTAGGTTATTTTTTTATACATTCAAATTAGAAATCATAACTCAATTATCAATGAGTGATGTTTAATTTCACATTTATGAATTTTAACAATATTATCAAATAATTCTACACATACAATCTATATAACTAATTTCATTATGGAAATCCAGTATTTATCAAATATAATTTATATTAAAATGATAATATTGCATAATAACAAGATGTCCGTACAAGAACAAGAACTGTGAGTCAGTTCTCATCGTCCACGAGATGTGAAGGGTTCAGTTAATATGAAAGTACAAAAAGAATTCTGCAGATTGACGAGTTGAAGTACTTCCTCAGATGTATCAGACATACCTTCATATCTTCCAACTTTTACGATATCAAGCAAGTTATTTGGGAGCTGCGTTAAGCCATTCAAGATCCGCATGACAGTAGTCATGGCTGGTCTAGCTGCAGCAACTCGGTGCGCACAGAGCAACCCAAGTTTCAGAACCAGCTCGAGTTCTTCCCTGTTACGTTCTTCACCAATAACTCTTTCATCAACCACCATCATAATATCTTCCTTTTCCCAACAATTTACTATCCATTCCACAAGAACAACTTCCTCCGGGACTGCTCGTGGCTTTATCGGTCTTCTTCCACAAGCAATTTCAAGCATTAACAACCCAAAGGCATACACATCTGTGCTAGTGTTTGCTCTTCCAGTTATTACAAGCTCAGGCACCATGTATCCAAATGTGCCGGCTACTTTGGTTGTCTGAGGATCATACCCTTGTTCGTATAACTTGGCCAACCCAAAGTCACCAAGCCTTGCATTCCACTCCACGTCGATCAACACATTTTCTGGTTTTATGTCTCTATGAACCACGACTTGTGCCCATTGATGGTGGAGATACAGAAGCGCAGATGCAATATCTTTGATGATCTTGAAACGTTTGATAGTGTTGCTGGGTTTTTATATGTGTTTTAAACACATTTGTGCTTGTTGTGTTTGCTGTATACTGGATTACAATCAGAATAGGAATTTGTGTTCTAGAGATTTGTTGATGGAAGGATTGTAGGTTTTTCAAGAAGAACTCCTTACTTCATTCATATCTTTCTTCTTCATATATAATACATCAAAATATGCATTTCTAGCTAGGATTAGACAATACTATGGCTTAGGTTCTGCAACTCCCTAAATTGAAAAAACATCATTGTTTGACTAATTTTTTTAGGGTGGTTAATTGCTTAATTTTAAACCTATCCGTTATATTAAAACAAAACCATATGTCCTTGATTTTTCTGGTGGCCCATTTGATTATTATTTTCTTTGCCCAGGCCCAGTTCATTTCTTTCTTGGCCCAGGACTATTTTTCCTTCTCTTCAGATTTGTTTCTCATTTCTTCTCCCGCAGGTGCTCGAAGCTTCTCCCAGATTCTCTCTTCTCAGCTCATCTCCAGCCGCTCCTGTGCCTCCTTCAGCTTCGCCGTCAGCCTCGCCGTCACGCCAGAGAGCGGCAATCCTATCAATCTCCCTCTTGTCGCTCTTTGGAGTGACCCCGAGCATCTCCCGTAACAGCTCAAATCGGCCCTTGCTCTAGGGCTTGGTGAAAATGTCGGCCAGCTGCCGATCTCCGGGTATGTACCTGAGTTCTATTTCTCCTGCATTCACCGTCTCACGCACCACATGGAACTTGATTCGTATATGCTTAGTCTTTTTGTGATTTACCGGATTTTTCCCGATTACAATTGCCGATGTATTGTCGCAATAGATAGGGATTCCATTCTTCATGTCGAAACCTAATTCCTCCAGTAGCCTTCTGAGCCATATTGAGTGATTGGTAGCGGCACTTAGGGCAATATATTCGGCTTCGGCCGTTGATTGTGCAATGACAGATTGTTTGTGTGTTCCCCAGCTGAAAACGGCACTGCCGATTGTAAAACAATAGCCTGATGTGCTCTTAGAATCCTTAACGCATCCTGCTAAATCCGCATCTGAAAACCCAATCAATTCTAGCTCTCGAACTCTCTTAAACATTAGGCCAAAATCAGTAGTTCCACACACGTATTTTAGCACTCTATTTGCTTCCAGCATACTAACTTCAGTTGGTTTCGCATTGTCTCGTGACAGGTAGGAGACAACGAAGGAGATATCGGGTCTGGTAGCTCCTAAATACAGTAAGCCTCCCACGGTGCTCCGGTAAGTATGTTCCTCTTCCACTGCTTCTCCTTTGGTCTGAGTTTTGTTTGTTGTCAATGGGGTGCTAGCTGAACTTTGGGTTGATATACCAAACTTTTTTGACATACCAAACCTCTTCAATAAATCCTTAGCATACTTGGTCTGGCATAAAAATATACCCTCTTCAACATAATTAATTTCAAAACCCAAAAAGTATCTTAATTTCCCCAAGTCACTCATCTCAAAAACTGAGTTGAGTCTTCCTTTAAACTGAGCAATCAGTTTATCATCACTCCCAATGATGATTATATCGTCCACATAAAGGCAAACAATTAAGACACTTCCTTCTGCCTTTTTAACATACATAGCAGCATCGCAGTAGGTTCTTATACATCCTTCTGTGATAAAAAAAACTTGTCAATCTTGCTGTACCAAGCTCTAGGTGCTTGTTTCAAGCCATATAGAGCCTTTCTCAGTTTAAAACCTTCTGCTCAGCCCCCTCAATCACATACCCAGGTGGTTGTTCCACAAAAACGTTTTCTGTGATTTCCCCATTTAGAAACGCCGATTTTACATCCATCTGATGTAAATTCCAACTCATTTGTGCTGCCACTGCAATTAGGGTTCTGATTGTATCATGTCTAGATACAAGGGCAAAGGTCTCACCGTAGTCTTGTCCATAGGTTTGTGAAAAACCTCGAGCCACAAGTCTAGCCTTAAGTTTCTGCACTGCCCCTTTCTCATCCGTTTTCACCTTGTAGATCCACTTAACTCCAATAACCTTTTGTTTTTCCGGTCTGTCAACAAGTGTCCAGGTCTGATTTTTATTTATCATTTCCATTTCTGCGTCCATAGCATCCTTCCAACCTTGATCCAATACTGCTTCTTCAAAACAGGTAGGTTCTTCCACTATTAAGTAGCATCCCTCAAATATTTCCTCCTCATGCGCCTGATTTGATCCTTCTGATTCCTCATAGATTTCGGCTATTGGTCTCACTCTATGCACCATTCTAAACGAGCTTCCACTGCTGCTCCCTCTAGAAACAGTGGTCCTTGTTTCCGTTCCACTTAAGTTAAATGGCACTGGAGTTAGCTGGTTTTCCCTGTTTCCAGCACTCCCTCTTGAACTGATCCGAATTGGTGTATTTTCCCCCACAATTTCTGTCCTTATGACTTGTTGTTGCTGCATTTGGGTTTCTGTTGAATGAGGATTTATTAGCAGAATTTGATCCTTGACTTCAGCCTTTGTTTCCCAATTCCAGCTTTTATCCTCTTCGAATTTTATATCTCTCGCAACCTCAACTGTTTCAGTGTTTATTTTGAATACCCTGTAACCCTTGCTTACACTGCTGTACCCAACAAACACTGCTGCTTCTGATTTGTCGTCCAATTTTCTTCTTTTGTGGGCTGGAATTAGCACGTGACACAAACATCCGAATACTCTTAAATGACCGATTGATGGTTTGTGTCCACTCCATGCTTCCAACGGAGTCTTTCCTTTTAGTGCTTTGGTGGGCAGCCTATTTTGAATATAGGCTGTTGTAAAAACAGCCTCTGCCCAGAATTTATTTGGCAATCCTTTTGCCTTTAACATACTTCTACCAATTTCTAGTAGAGTTCTGTTCCATCTTTCTGCTACGTCGTTTTGTTGTGGTGAATATGCCACGGTTAATTCCCTTTGAATTCCTCTCTGTTCCAACAATGACGAAAAATCTTTCGAGTTGAATTCTCCTCCCCTGTCTGATCTTAGTTTTTTGATTCTTCTTCCTGTCTGATTTTCCACTAAAACCAGAAATTTTCTGAATACACTTAGTGTATCAGATTTTAATCGCAAGAAGTACACCCAAATCATATGGGTGTGATCATCTGTAAATGTCAGCAGATACACACTTCTGTCCAGCGTCGGTGTTTGCATCGGCCCCCACAAATCGGTGTGGATTAACCCTAGTATCTCCTTAGCTTTGTATTCTGAAATTTTTGGGAATTCTTCACGTGTTTGTTTTCCCTTAATAGGAAATTCTTCATGTGTTTGTTTTCCCTTGATACAGGCTTCACATAACTCTTTTTCAACTGTGAATTTTGGTAAACCTTTAACCAACTCATGTGCCTGCATCTGTTTCAGATTGTGCAACCCTGTATGCCCTAATCTCTTGTGCCACAAGTCTGACAGATTGTCCTTTTCAGCTGCTGTATATGCTTGTTCCACTGTTTTAGACCATCTCAATGGAAATGCTTTCTTAACCATAGGCACTTCAACCACTAGGCTTCCTTCTCTATCTTTGATTACGCATCATTTCGATTTGAAAATCACCTCATATCCATTCCTCAGCATTTGAGGAACACTGAGCAAATTTTTGTCTAAACCCGGAACAAGAAACACATCTTTAATGATTTTCTTCCCTTTATCAGTGTTGACCTCAATAATTCCCTTGCTTGCCGTGGTCAAAACTGCCCCATTTCCCACGCTTATTGAGGCTTTAAAATTTCTGTCCAGCGTCTTAAAATAATCCTCTTCCTTTGTCATGTGATTGGTAGCTCCACTATCGATTAACCACACATCTTCGTCTACCTTTTGCATCACATGAGCTGCTGTGAACAAATAATCTGCCTCTTCATTCTCTTTGCTTGCTTGAGCCTGATTTGATGAGTGTTTATTCATCCTGCATTCTCTGGAAAAGTGTCCAGCTTTTCCACAAGTGTAACATTCCTTCCTTGTCTTAAACTGCTTTGGATGTTCTGGTTTGTCTTGCTGTTTGTTTCTGAAATAGCATTGGCTTTCCATGTGGTTGTCTTTCTTACAGATTACACACCACTTTCTCCCTTTACGTTTGAACTCAGATTTCCCGAAAAACTTTCTACTAGTTTCAGGTTTCTGCCCAAGTTTAAGTCCTTTAAACTTGGCTTGAAAAGCTCCCTCTTGGCTTCCATGTCTATCTTCCACCCGTGATTCTTGTGTCTGCAGTGCAATTACTAGCTCACCCACAGTTAGTGTAGCTAGGTCTTTTGTTTGCTCTATTACTCCTACATAGGGTCAAACCTTTCCTGCAGTGAGCATAAAATTTTTGAGACCAATGCATTTTCCTTTATCTCATCACCGTAGGCTCTCATTTCGTTTCCTAATTCTGTTACCTTATTTGCAAAGTCTTTAATAGACTCTCTTTCTGCTTGTTTGAGCGTGTAATAAGCTGCTCTCAATCTTTGGAGCTTAATCATGAATTCCTCCCACTCGACCAGTAATTTCTTCTTCTGCTCTTCTGTTTGATCTGCGCCTATTTCAGGCATTTGTGGCAGCCCTTCTGTCACAACTTTCCATAGTTGTTTTGACCTCAACGTAGCCTTCATCTTAATAACCCATAGGTTATAGTTGTTTCCCTCAAAAACTGGTAAGGGAGTTGTGTTCTGCATGTTTTGGACAGAATTTTAAAAACTGGATTCTTGTAGTTGTTTGAATCGTTACCTTGTGTATTTAGGTCTGTATTGACTTCTCCTTGGTCGAGTCACAGTTGTGTTTTCTCTCGTGCCTTTGTGCTTCAATTTGTGCTTGTTGTGCAGCCTCTTATCCCCTCAATCTTGAGGCTCTGATACCATTTGATAGTGTTGCTGGGTTTTTATATGTGTTTTAAACACATTTGTGCTTGCTGTGTTTGCTGTATACTGGATTAAAATCAGAATAGGAATTTGTATTCTAGAGATTTGTTGATGGAAGGATTGTAGGTTTTTCAAAAAGAACTCCTTACTTCATTCATATCTTTCTTCTTCATATATAATACATAAAAATATGCATTTCTAGCTAGGATTAGACAATACTATGGCTTAGGTTCTGCAACTCCCTAAATTGGAAAAACATCATTGTTTTACTAATTTTTTTAGGGTGGTTAATTGCTTAATTTTCAACCTATCCGTTATATTAAAACAAAACCATATGTCCTTGATTTTTCTGGTGGCCCATTTGATTATTATTTTCTTTGCCCGGGCCCAGTTCATTTCTTTCTTGGCCCATGACTATTTTTCCTTCTCTTCAGATTTGTTTCTCATTTCTTCTCCCGCAGGTGCTCGAAGCTTCTCCCAGGTTCTCTCTTCTCAGCTCATCTCCAGCCGCTCCTGTGCCTCCTTCAGCTTCGTCGTCAGCCTCGCCGTCATGCCAGAGAGCGGCAGTCCTATCAACGTTGATCCCAAGTGAGTAGCTCTTGTCCTTGTACATGTGGCTGCTGGTAAAGGAACCTGTCGAGGCTTCCATTTGGCATAAAGTCATATATCAAGAAGAGCTCAGCCTGATGCCTGCAATACCCAAGAAGCCGGACCAAGTTTCGGTGTCTGAGGCGGCTAATGGTTGATATCTTAGCCAAGAACTCTCTCATTCCTTGTCTTGAATTATGAGATATCCGTTTAACAGCGATTTCTGCACCTGAACCAGGTAGGTTACCTCTATAGACTTGACAGAAGTCTCCTTTGCCAACAAGTTGTCTGTCTTTGAAACCCTTGGTGGCTTTAAAAAGTTCCTTATACTCAAATCTATGAGGTCCAAATTGAATTTCCCATTCCTCAAGAACATCTTTTACCTTCTTATGCCTCAAATAGAAGAAGGAGACCAAAACAGAAGCAACAAGAGCAACAAACACAGAGACTGTCAAACATACCACCAAAACTTTCTTTGTTGTTTCAGAAAATTTCCTCGGATATGGAGGAACGACAGGTATTAAATTAAGTTCCAAACTGGGATGATATTCAAAGCCTAGGTCAATATGCCAACCCCATATATAGTGGATGGCTACAACCGAGCCGGTTGAGGCGGTGAAGCCAATATACATTTGATCCAACAAAAAGGGAGAAAGATCTTGGTTCAGAGATATCAAGCTAAATATATTTCCTAGACCACTTCACTGCAAGTGTACGGTTCGTGTAGTACCAAGGTCGAACTCTAGGGACTAAGGCAGCCAATACTAAGAATATCACTAAACTAAGACAATGAGAAATAGATGATGGCATGGTGAGAAATATCTAAAAGACTAACTAAATGGTAGCAACGGTAGAAGGTTGGGGAAGACTTGACTATGACGAACACTACGGGTGTCGGGATACCGGGAATGGTATGGATGCAACAACTAAAGATCATAAACCTATCGAATTATCTTGATAACGGGAAATTCATGCTCTAAGGTGAGTAATGATTCTGCCGAGCCTAGACCTCCTAACCATGAATACGTGCAACCCTACCTTCCAGCAGCGATTAACCCGTACTATGGCAGCTTTACGAACGCAATCCTAATTCCTAAGTCGATTAACCGACTGGTCAGATTCTCATTAATCGAACTTAACCTACAACTCAACGGTTCCGGATTCATACTTTAAACTACCAGCAAAATACGAATTCCTATGTTACTGAGCGGGCAGCACTAGTATAAGAATTATGATGTTGATTGTAGAACCGAATATCAAAACAATACGATAGATCTAAGCATTAACGCATAAAATTGTACATCCGTTATAATCCGATATCCCTAACCCATAGTTGGGAATCTACTCACTCATGGAGATTACAGACAAAGGTGATGACACAACCCTAAACATGATAAACCCTAGGAAACCCGATGCCTCGATCTTCCCTATTGTGTTACCAATGTGTGGTTTGATGTTTCTCTCCTTCTCCAGCGTCTCCCAAGCCTTTCCTGATGATTTCCAAGCCTTTCCTTGCCCTCCGCATCGCCCCACTCGCGTTTGGATCTGTTCTGGTCTATTAATTTGCTCGTTTGAAAAATCAAGGTTGTTGCGAGAAAGGCGGCCCGCTCGGGTACACCTTTTACCCGATCGTGTAGAGGCGCACCCGGTCGTGTACTCCGTCCTGCCCGATCGGGCATCAGCACCCGATCGCGTGGTTGAACAGCCCGAGTCGTGTAAACTCTCGGGGATTTTCAGGACGAATTAACGCCCGAGTGGGTACCTTGTTGCGCCCGATCGGGTATCACTACCCGATCATGTTGTCTTCGTGCCCGGGTCATGCAAGGTGTCGCAATTAAAACCCGTAGGTTTTACCCGAGCGGGTAGACCTCAGTGCCCGAGCGGGCACTCTTCAATTCATGTTTTTGCTCTTTTCCGCTCGTTGCTCGGGTGTTCCTTTGAGTTCCGAGGCTTGATTTTAGCTCCGAGTGAATTATATCTTCAAATGTGTGGTTTTACTCAGGAATTCGTCTTTTTATGCTCGTTTAGGCCTTGTCGCCTTAAAACCTGAAAACCAATAAAATGGGTGTATGTAAAGAAGATTCATATCAGAAATGTAACTCTAACTAAGAAATATATGCGAAAATGATACTGATACCTAACCTAAAACTGATACACTTTACGTGTTATCAAACTCCCCCAGACCTGAACCTTTGTTTGTCATCAAACAACAACTAAAGCCAAGTACAAGAAGAATCTAATAACGATGGATACTAGCACAAAAAGTTCGAAGGATTAGTCATTCCTCAAATCAACGCGTCACATGAACAAAAACCTAAGCGTACCGAGTGTAGCCTTATATCTACCGAAAGTGCTGAGCCATGAAATCCTACCAAAAATCTAAGTCTACTTCACAACCCTAGATAACGTCCAAGCGATCTCCATACCTATTCCCCTAAGCTTTTGATATCATTAAACTCATTTTTTCTCGTTCTTATTCATTTTTTTCGACACTTAGATCCACGCTTTGTTCCTAGGACGTCGAAGTCGAAGAGGGATGGCTTTCTACTTAGACCCAGGCTGCCTATGGCACACTCATAAGGTCGTGTGACCTTAGCGGAGTGAAGAGGTGCGTTATTGAAGATCTTATTTTTTTTCTCGCTTTTTATTTTTTTTCTTGATTTCGCATCACTCTAACCCTTAGGACATAGAACAACGCCTCTACCCACCACTTAGACCCGAACCATCTATCATCTATGTACTCATGTCAATCCTAACTCAGAATAGTCAGAAACTTATCCTGGATGACATCGGAGTATAAGCGTGTGGCATCTAATGACTATGAACGGCATAGATATATCAAATCAAGCAAAGGCTAGACGGTATACTCGGAGATATGGCTACTTGGTACAGAAATCTAAGAAGTGAATTCAACTATCGATCGTGGCTTCAAACACAACTACTTGACTAATCAGTATCCAAAAGGCTTCTAAGCAAACCTAGACTATTGTTCACGATTCGACAAGGTCGCAAAGATGACTAAAGCTCGAAATTTTTTTACTAGGTATCCATCTCTTATTCCTAATCCTAACCCTAATCCTAAGCCTAAGCGCAAATATGTCACTCTAAAAAAATCTTATCACTCTAAACGAAGAGTACCCCCCTAGACCTGAACGGAACATAGTCCCGGTGTTCGAGATCTATGAGGGATACCCGCATACCAAAACTCGAGAAAATAGAAAAAGTAAGAACGAATACAACTGGTGTGTTTAGCTTTCTCGAATTTTTGATACTCCCGAATTTATGACACATCCGCACTGTGCCCGTGCGGGTCTCATGAATTCGCTCAATCGGGCGTTCTTGAATTTGACCTAGCCAGCGCGGGTGATATCGTCTGCCCGACCGGGCATTTGCTGCAAAACTGAAAAAGTAAATAAGTCTAATAAAATCCTAAGTCCTAAAAAATTGTCCATGTCTAAAGAAAAGTTCGAAAACAGAAATGAAAAGAAGATGATGAAAAAGGATATGTGGCTCGGGTTGCCTCCCGAGAAGCGCTTGTTTTCAATCTTTAGCTCGACCCTAGCGTCTTCATACGCGTGTGATGTCGGAGAAAGGAGGTATGCCTCTTCTGTCTTCTATCTGATCAGCGTGACGTGACTCAAACCCTGGAGGACTTCTCACTTGCGATCCTCGGTTCTTCTCGTTCGATCCCACGACTCCTTCATATCTCCTTCGGACTCGGTTTTGATTGAGCGTTTCCTCGGTGTTCCATGCTGGATAAGACATGATAAACCCTAGGAGACTCGATGCCTCGATCTTCCCTATTGTGTTACCGATGTGTGGATTGATGCTTCTCTCCTTCTCCAGCGTTTCTTTGCCCTCCGCGTCGCCCCCCTCGCGTTTGGATCTGTTCTGGTCTATTAATTTGCTCGTTTGAATTCAAAATCAAGGTTGTTGCGAGAAAGGCGGCCCGCTCGGGTACACCTTTTATCCGGTCGTGTAGAGGCGCGCCCGGTCGTGTACTCTGTCCTGCCCGATTGGGCATCAGCACCCGATCGCGTGGTTGAACAGTCCGAGTCGTGTAAACTCTCGGGGAATTTCAGGACGAATTAACGCCCGAGCGGGTACCTTGTTGCGCCCGAACGGGTATCACTATCCGATCATGTTGTCTTCGTGCCCGGGTCGTGCAAGGTGTCGCAATTAAACCCCGTAGGTTTTACCCGAGTGGGTAGACCTCAGTGCCCGAGCGGGCACTCTTCAATTCATGTTTTTGCTCTTTTCTGCTCGTTGTTCGGGTGTTCCTTTGAGTTACGAGGCTTGATTTTAGCTCCAAGTGAATTATATCTTCAAATGTGTGGTTTTACTCAGGAATTCGCCTTTTTATGCTCGTTTAGGCCTTGTCGCATTAAAACCTGAAGACCAATAAAATGGGCGTATGTAAAGAAGATTCATATCGGAAATGTAACTCTAACTAAGAAATATATGCGAAAATGATACTAATACCTAACCTAAAACTGATACACTTTACGTGTTATCAATACCACTAAAACTTTCTTTGTTGTTTCAGAAATTTTCCTCGGATATGGAGGGACGACAGGTATTAAATTAAGTTCCAAACTAGGATGATATTCAAAGCCTGGGTCAATATGCCAATCCCATATATAATGGATGGCTCCAACCGAGCCGGTTGAGGCGGTGAAGCCAACATACATTTGATCCAACAAAAAGGGAGAAAGATCTTGGTTCAAAGATAAAAGTGGTTTCTTTGACTGAGTAGCCATCTCTACGGGGCTTAAGGTAACATTTAGTTGTTTCTTTGGCTGACTATAAACGACTGAAAGTCGCATCAAAGTTTTGCTGATGAGAGAAAGATTCCTAAAGTTACCATCTTTATCATAATAACCTTCACTTGCAGATTTAACTGAACTCAACCCATTGATATTAATTCCAACATGGTTATCATCGATGTCACTGAATTCATCATCTTTGTGAGTATCAATCTCGACAGCGATAACATGGTTGGAGCTATTCCCATTGTTTGTGTCGTTGAAAAGGCCAAGATACTGATCAGGAAAAGCCTTAGGTATGCCTTTGGTAGGAGAGAGAACAAAAGCGATTCCATGGGAACCATGTTGTTCTTTCTCAAGAGCGATTGTGAAGAAGAAGTTAACAGTGAAAGAAGTTGCAGTTCCGTTAGAGGATGAGTTCTTGAAATTGAAAAGTTGTTGCCCGAAAGCTTGGCCATACACATGCTTTTTGGTGTTTGTTAATCTCGTAAACCCATTTGGATCTTCATTTGCAGACCCAACTAAACTGAATTTAGCATGGGAGTCTTCTATAGATGAAGACAGAATGATGAACAACACTAGCATGGTTTCTTGTAAGAATATTCTACCAGACATGATCTTTGCTTTGTCTTGGATCACTGTCTGGATGAAGGAAGTTATTGAGAAGAATAGATGAAGAAAAGTCAAGTCAAGTCAACCAATTACACCAACCATCATGAATAAGTCGGTACTTCATGACAACGAACCAAACCAACCACTCATTTAGACAAAGGAGAACATATTATTTTTTCGCAATCTAATCTATACTAAAGCAAAGACCTGAGTAAACAGTGGAAATGTCAATCGTTAGATTTTTCTTTGGTTTGGTGGCTAATTGTGGACCATTGAATACAAAAGTATTACAGCTGAGGGAAAGATGCATTTATAGATGTTAGATTATTCGGTTGGTTTGATCTTGACCCTTTATTTTTTATATTGCTTTTGGTCGTTGGATTATTTTCTGGGACATAATCTAGGTCGTTCAACGTTATTCTCTTTTCCAATTGTTTTTCCCTAGTCATTCTTCACGATCGAGGGGTTTGGTGTTTTAGGATTCTTGGGTCGGTGATTGGCGATTCCTTCATTTCTTTGTGTATTTCGGCTGAATCCTTGTGTTTTCTATTGATTTCTTCATTCCCTTGCATTTCTTGGTTGATTTCTTCCTTTTTGCGTTTCTCGGTTTTTTTGTTGATGATTTCCGCTTGGGTTTGCGTTATCATTGATTTTTTTTCTGTTGATTTGGGGATTACTTCTTCGAAATCTTTCTTGTTTACTTCATTGATGATATATGTTTAAGTTTGTTGTGGTGATTTCCGACTAGGTTTGTGTAATCATAGGTTTTCTTCGATTGATTTAGGGATCTGGGGTTTTCGCTAAGTTTGATTGTTGATTTCTCCTTCGAATGCTTTATCCGTTTACTTTGTCGATGATATTCATTTGAGATTCTTATGATTATTTGATTTTCGATTGGGTTTGTGTAATCACGGTTCGTTTTCAGTTGAATTGGGATCTATGGTTTCTTGGTGGGTTTGATTGGTGATATTCCTTTCGAATACTTGGTATGTCGATTTTTGTTATGGATCATAGTTCTATTAGCGTTTTAAACCTTCACTATACATCATTTTTGTGGAAATAGTTTTTTTTTAGGCAGCGGTGCATTATTCTGTGATGCTCCCGTCGATTCTTTGGTTTGTTTTATAGATCATATTTGGCCGGATAGACTTTCTCATTGATGATCTTGACCTTTCGAGTTACATCACCTACAAGAATGGTCAAACCACTAATTTGTATATGCTCTATACTATTAGCAACCACTATGGAAGCATGGGAGGTGATTAATACACTGCCTTTGTCCATGTAAGTGAAAATTTAATAATATTTTATTGATTTTGAAATCTAAATGTTGTCTTGCTCTGTACTATCAACAACCACTATGGAGGCATAGAAGATGGTCACTACATCGTCTTTGATTATGTAAGTAAAAAACTTAATAAGAATTCATTTCTTTTGAAATCTAAATGATCTTTTATGACATTCGTGTTGGGGTAATGGTGAATCGTTTGATCATAGTGGGTAGATTTGGTGGTGAGAATGGTGCTCATTAAATGTGAATTGGGTTCGAGGAATTTCACCTGGATCTAACTGTTTTTTATGTTAGATTCCATATTTCTATGGATGTATATATTTGTTTGTCTTTTTGTTGTGTCTCTATTAGTTTGGTTGCGTTTGCGGCTGTTATATTGTACGACTATCCTAAGTTAGGCTTCATATATTTATGGATGTATATTTGTTTGTCTGTTTGTGGTGTTTACATTTGTTTGGTTTGCGGCTGTTGTTTTGGTTATGTGTATATATATATATATGTGTATGTATGTGTGTATGTGTGTGTGTTTAGTAACTTGTTGTTTATGTATTAGTTTGGTATCTCTTTTCTTCGACACCTTATTTATATGTTACCATGTGTCTTTTTAATTTTCACATATTTGACTTCTTTTTAATTTCTATATTTGTATTCTATATGTATCTATTATAACTTATAGTCCACTGTTTTACACTACAAAAAACAGGCATTTTCCAACGGATATATCCGTTGGAAAATGCCTAAAATCCATTGGAAAGGGATCTTTCCAACAGATGGCAACGGATTTCCGTCCGTTGGGAACCGGTCTTTGGAAATTCGGATCTGTTGCAATTCGCAACGGTCTTCCAACGGATATTATCCGTTGCAAAATTGTAACGGACATTGCAACGAAAATCTCCGTTGGAAGATTGGTAACAGACGTCCGTTGAAAGAGTTTGTAACGGATGACCGTTGCAAATTTGCAACGAACGGCCGTTGAAAATGGGCAACGGGCGTCCGTTGGAGGAGGTTCACGTGAATTAATTTAAGCCGGTGGGCATCCGTTGGAAATTGTAACGGCCATCCGTTGCAACTTCCAACGGATGCTCGTTGAAATTTTATCCAATGGATAATTGCCCGTTAAAAGTGCTTACAAATCTGTTATTTTTTTCATATTACAATGGTTAGATCTTATGAATTATGATTTTGTAATAATAATCATTTATTTTCGATGTCTATTAGTGAACAAAAGCCGAAATCAATATCTTTACATCTATTATAGAATCTAAAAACAACCCTCATAAACTACATCACCATCGGGAATCCTTTTCCTGATCCCGACGGTGAGACAGTTTATTAAAGTTGTTTTAGATTCGACATTAGATATTGAGATACTTGTTATTGATGATTTGAAGTAAATCTAGGTTCCGATGTAAATAAATATTCCAACGGACATTCGACATCTTTACATCTATTATCGAATTCAAAACAACCTTTATGAACTGTAACATCGTCGAGAAATCCTTTTCCTGGCGGTGAAACAGTTCATCAAAGTTGTATTGGATTCAATAATAGATATTAAGATGGTTTTTATTGATGCTTTGAGGTAACCCTACGTTTCAATATATATACTAAATATTCCAACGGACATCCGTTGAACCTCGAAATTCACAATATCAACGGGCATCCGGTGCAATTTCTAATGGGCATCGTTACGATTTGCAACGGATGCCCGTTGGAATCCTTTTCCCCGTTTTCTAACGAATCTTCCAACAGATAAGGCCAACGGAAATGATCTGTTACACTCCGTTAAAAATCGCGACGGATTTCAACGGATATTGCAACGGAAAATATCCGTTACAAATCCGTTGAAATTTGTAACGGATTGCAACGGATTTTTGCCCATTGAAAATATCACCAAATCCATTACAATCCATTGGTAAATGTTTCCAACGGACGGATCCGTTGCCCCGTCCATTGGAAACTGTGAGTTCTTTTGTAGTGTTAGTTCTCGCTTTGTGTGGATTTCCTTTGATACTTTATCATGTATACTCCTCTTTGCGATATTTTTACTCTCAAGAAGTATCCTACAAAATTAGGGTTAGAATCGTTTATTTATGGAATTTTTTGTATGAGTCTGTGCGTGATCCAACAACTACTTGGCCTTATTTAAATTAGTGTTGCAACATCTAAAATGGCATGTCCCCAAACAGAAACTAGGAGTTTCGTTTTCATTAATAATGGTCAAGCAATAAGTTGGAGACACTTAATCAATGACTCTACCATACCATTTTGTGTATGAATATGTGGTACGTGATGTTCAATCTCAATACCAATCGATGTAAAATAGTCATTGAAAGCTTGAGAAGTGAATTCACCAGCGTTATCAAGCGTCACCTTCTTAATAGGGTGATCGGGGAATCGAGGTCATAATTTTGTTTTTTGAGCAAGAAACCTCGCAAATGCAACATTGCGAGTTGATAATAGGCAAACGTGTGACCATTTGCTAGAGCATTGATCAATACAATAAAGTATCGAAATGATCCACTTGGTGGATGAATAGGTCCATATATATCCCCATGTAATCGTTCTAAAACGATGGTGATTCATGTCAACCTTTGACCGATGATGGTCTTATTATCAATTTTCCTTGAAAACAAGCAATACATGCGATCTCATGAGATTGAAATATCTTCTTATGTTTTAATGGATTACCATTGGAATTTTGAATGATTTTCCCATCATTATTGAACCAGGATGACCCAATTGGTCATTCCAAATCTTAAACATGTCTTCGTACTTTGGGTGGAATATGGTATATGATTCCACCATTCTCATTTTTGTGAAATATAATCCAGAGCATAAAGGTGTTAATATTTCCACATAATGTTTCTTTCTAGAAACCATTATAGTGATATATAAAGATATTCACGATTTTCATCATTCATTGTTTCAATATGATAATCATTTCGGCGAATATCTTTAAAACTCAATAAGTTTCTTTGGTATTATGGAGAGCACAATGCATCTTGTATGATAAATTTTTCCCTCCAGACATTATAAAGTTTGCTTCTCCACATCCCTCAATTATTTGTGCATTTTCAGCTATCGTATTGACACTAGATTCATGTATTTTCAACTTGGAGAAATAATTTTTATCTTTCAATATTATGTGCATTGTAGCACAATCCACTAAACATATATCTCAATCATTGAGATTTGATTTTAACAAATTTGATGTTATTTTTATCCGATAAAGATATTGATGCACCTGAAAAATATGAAATTAAAGATGTATATAATAATTTGACAAAAATATTATAAAATAATCTAATAAAAATTAATTTCAATATCTTTTTCATAATTTATCATCTTTAAGTTTCTTAATAAAATCTATGATATTCATTCGTTTCACAAAATTATGCAGACCCAGTGGACGAGCATGATATTTTTTTATTAGTATCTCATTTTATTATTCTGTAACAAGTAGAATTGGTAATAATTTACGATAGGTTTTGAAAACCTTCGCTCGATATTATGACATTATCAACATGTAATGTCAATAATATATTCTCCAATTTATCATAATCACTTATAGCTCCATTTTGGAAATTATTTTAAACATCGCAGAATGGTATTCGTCCACATATTTATAATCTTGGAATCTTGTATTTAGCCAATGAATATTTTCCTACGGGAGCTTCACATATTTTTGTGATCGAATTTATCTTTAAGAGACCCCCATAAATTTGTGGGATCTTCTTTTATAAGATATTCATCTTTTAGATCATAGAAAATATTAGTATAGAAAAATCATGGCTTTTATTTTTCCTCTTTGAATGAATTATTGTATTTATCATTGTGCCAATGATCTTTTTGTCTTTAGGATGCATTTTAGAATCAAATGTCCATGTCATATAGTTTTTTCTAAAGGCAACTAGTGCCGTCATTTTAAGATTCACCAAGTTTGACATGAGGATCTCTTATCTTTGAAGAAAAATAAACAAATATAGTTATGACATTGACAAAAAATAAATAATTATTATATAACAATTCATGTGTTATATCCGTTTACATTTATAGAAAATTCATTTTTAATTTATTTAACTAACTAACAATTAAATAAAAAACATAATTTAAATAAATTATGTTGCGAATTTTTTCATCTTCCACATAAATAAAATAAATAAAAAATAAATATAACGTAAAAAATGATGCTTCACCCATCCTTATAACAATAATAAAATAATAAAAAAATATAAGTTAAATAAATAATGGGGTATTTCACATAAATAAAATAACAAAATAAATATAACGTAAACAATGGTGGCTCAACCATCCTTATAACAATAATAACAATAGATAAATATTCATAAAATGTTAATATTATTGATTGGTGATTGAATCCGTATGATCATATAGTATTATATTATGCCCGAGACTTAGTCAACGATGTCATTGTAATATGATACATATTTATATTATGAACGATATATATATTCCACGAGGTCTATATAATTTGTTTACTTGAAATTGAATCCAAATTGAAACCAAAATCGATTGGAAATCGAGATCGAAAAAAAATGAAAATAATACATGTAACGTATAATATTGTATTTTTTTCTTAATTAATTAGAACGATTGTGCTGATAATGTGTTAAAAGTTAAATATAGATCAATGAATATATATATATATATATGTATGTATATGTTAATGCAATATTTTAGGGACATGTGAAATCTTTTGAAAATTAGGTTGTTGAGCAATTTAAGGAGAAGAAGATTCAAACCGAAAAATGAAGAAAAGAAAAGGGAGTCAAAGAGAAGTAAAGGGTGTCAAGCTGGTGACGCAAAAAGGGTGAGCATGTGAGGTTGGATAACCGGAGGGTGTACCTGGTCACACGAGAAGATTGGATGTGCTAACATGCCATAAAAATAGTTGACACATCTAGGTTTAAGTATCTAAAAAGTAAGACAAACAAGTGAAAGTAGATCACTAAGTTGTGCAAGTGTACTTAGAATGATACAGTGAAAAGTTGAGAGAAATATTTAGTGTTTATTTACATCTAACTCCGGGGAGTTATTCGCAGAAGTCTTAAGTGCATTGTAAAGAAAGACAAGTGTACTTAAAAGATTGATTGATAAATAAAGTCGTTATTGTTTCATGTATTTGGTTCTCTTGATTCTAGTTATTGATTAACGTTGTCGTTCTACTGTTTTCAATTTGTATCAGAGCTGGTAACCTAAGTTTAGAGTAAATTTAATCACTGGTTTGAGATCCTAGAAGACAACAACATGGAAGGATCCAGAGACTTATATTGGTTCGGAAAACTGATCATGCTTGATGCGTCAAACTATGGATATTGGAAGGTAAAAATGAGAGCAAACATAAGAGGAATTGATGAAGATGCTTGGAGTGTCGTGAAGAATGGATGGAATCCACCAACAGAAATAGATGAAAACGGAGACGTTAAGGAAAAAGCGTCAGACCAATGGACACCGAGTGAGAAAAGAAATTTAACCTTTAATGCAAAGCTCTAACAACATTTTTTTCTTCTGTAGACATAAATGAATTTAAGCAAATACAATTATGTGAATTTGCTAAAGACGCATGGGATACTCTGGAAACCATACATGAAAGAACTACAAGCGTTAAAAGAACTCGACTTGATATTTTGGAATATCAATTTGAAAAACTGGAAATGGGAGAATATGAAAATATAAAGGAGTTTAGCAGTAGATTGAATGCAATTGCTAATGAGGTAAGTGTACTTGGACAAATGTTTGATGATAAGAAACTGGTCAAGAAATTTCTTAGATGTTTGCCAAAGAAATTTCATGCTAAAGAAGTTGCTATGAATATGTCTTTAAATACTGATACTACAAGTTTTAGGATTATGTCTGCCTATGAATTAGAGATTCAACTTGAACAAGGCAACTCTATGAAGGAAGGAAGTAAAGGAGTGGTTCTTCAAGTCACCGATGAAAATTCCAGACTGGATAATCTTGAAGAAAACATTGTTCTACGGACCAGAAAATTTGGAAAGTTCATGAAATAACATACAGGAGTCAGACGATCAATAATTGATGAACAAGGAAGCAAGAAAGATAACAAGCCTGGAGTTCAATGTCATGAATGCAAAGGATTCAGACATTTTAAATATGACTGTCCAAGTATATCAAAGAGAGAAAGTGTTTTGAAGGGACTGCGCAAAACACAATGTTACAAATGCAAGGGCTTTGGACACACAAAAAATGAATGTGCGGACAGCAGTGTGATCAAAGGAAAGTCACTAATTACATTTAGTAAATCAAGTTCAGATTCTGAACACGGTAATGAAGAAGATTTGTCAATTTTTGTTGCATTAATTGGAATAATAGAAGAAAATGAAAAGGAAGAAAAAGAAGGTAACAAAGTTGATGAGACATAAATTGAAGAAGAAGATGACATAGATGTGGAAACTATCTACAATGAGTGGCTGAAATTGAGCAAGCTAAACATTCAACTAGTCAAGACTAATGAGAAACTAAAAGCTCAAATTGAAGAAATGAAGCAGGAAGTAGCACTAAAAGAAGAAGAAGAAGTGTGTTTTGTCAAAAGCCAACTTGAAGAAACTAATAAGCAACTGAAGATGCTTTCTAGTGGTACTGACAAACTTGATCATCTGCTCTCATTAGGAAAACAAAAAGGAGTTAACCATGGAATTGGTTATACGAGAAATAAAGGAATAACTACGAGCAAATTGTTTCTGGAGGCAAATTAGTCGAATCTTCTTCTACGGCACAAGAAAGACTACAACAGAGCTACTAAGCCAAGAAAAATAGAAATCACAGAATCTTTAACTCAAACAAGAGACATCATGGATATTTTGGACATCTTACTCATCATGGATACAACTCTGGAGGACTTCTCAGTTTCCAAATTAAAAGAAAAATATAGTGAGATGCTATTTTTGCGGAATAAGAGGACACAAACAGATCACGTGCAACAAAAAACTCAGGTTTGATTTAGGTACACGATCTCCAAACAATTGAAAAAATAAAAAAGGCAGTATTGAACGGATTCGAAGTGGTCACAGGAAAGAATTTAGAAATGATGTATTTCATAAGTTATGTAAAAACACGTTATTATTCATAAGTTTTCTGCACCAAAAACACCACAACAAAATGGTGTAGTTGAAAGAAAGAATAGAACTCTTCAAGAGATGACTCGTGTCATGCTTCATGCAAAATCTATCTCCATTCGATTCTGAGCAGAAGCTACAAACACAGCTTGCTATATCAAAAACTGTGTATATGTTCGACCAGGTATGTCAAAAAACCTTTATAAACTCTGGAAAGGTAAAAGTCCAAACTTCAGTTATTTCATGTTTTTGGATGCACTTGCTATGTATTGAATGACAGAGAATATCTTGGTAAGTTTGATGCAAAAAGTGATGAGGGAATCTTTGTTGTTTATGGCACTAATACAACTACATACAGAATTTTTAACTTGCGAACTAGAACAATTGTTGAATTCGTAAATGTTGTATTTGATGAAGATCATTTAACTAACATTGTTTTATTTCCATTCTGAAACAAACAATGAAAATTTAAGTGTACCTGCTAAACAGACTGTGACTGAAAATAGAATGGAAGATGAATATACTGAGTGTGAACATCACAAAAATGACATGGAGTAGACAAAGGTACATCAAAATCACTCCATTGAGGATATCATTGGTAGAATTAGAGATGCTAGAAAAACACGTGATAAACCTAGGGTAAATTATCACGATATGGTCAAATTTGTCTGCTTTACGTCTCAAATAGAACCAAAGTGTGTCTGTGATGCATTAGATGATGAATCTTGGATCAAAGCAATGCATGAGGAATTAGAACAGTTTGTTAGAAATGATATTTGGATATTGGTTCCTCGTCAGTTGAAGTCGATGTTATTGGAATAAAATGGATCTTTAAGAATAAAACCAACGAACTAGATGAAATTGTCAGAAATAAGGCAAGATTGGTTGCATAGGGGTATAAACAAGTTGAAGGTGTTGATTTTGATGAAACTTTTGCACCCGTTACCAGATTAGAATCAATTAGATTGTTGTTGGAGTTGCGTGTTTTTTGGTTTTAAACTGTTTCAGATGGACATCAAGAGTGCTTTCTTAAATGGAATTCTGCAAGAAGAGGTCTATGTTGAACAACCAAAAGGCTTTGAAGATCCACACCATCCAGATCATGTCTACAAGTTAAAGAAAGCGTTGTATGGACTGAAGCAAGCTCCACATACTTGGTACGAAAGGTTAATAAGCTTTCTAATCCAGAACGACTACAAAACAGGGAGTAGACAAAACTCTATTCATTCATAAATCTGACAATGTTCTTCTGGTTTTACAAATCTATGTTAATGATGTTGTATCTGGTTCAAAATTGCAGGATAAAGTCAACTGGTTTGTACAAACCATGAAAGAAGAGTTTGAGATGGGTATGTTTGGTGAGCTAAGCTATTTTCTTGGTTTATAGGTAAAACAACTTGATGAAGGATTATTCATATCTCAAAGTAAATATGCGAAAAATCTAGTGAAGAGATTTGAATTAGATCAAAGTAAGTCAGCAAGTACACCCATGTCAACAACAACAAAACTGACTAAAGATTCAGATGGAGAGGATGTGGAAGTAAAGCTCTACAGAAGCATGATTGGAAGCCTGCTTTATCTCACTACAAGCTGACCTGATCTATGTTTGGGTGTAGGAATTTGTGCCAGATATGAAGCTCAACCCAAGAAATCTCATTTGATGGATGTGAAGAGAATAATTAAATACGTGAAAGGTGCAACAGAATATGGGATTGTGTACACCAAAGATACTATTGTGAACTTGCTGGTTTCAGTGATGCAGATTGAGGAGGCAATGCAGATGATAGAAAAAGCACATATGGAGGTTGTTTATTCCTTGGAAACAACTTGGCGTCATGGCATAGCCAAAAGCAGAACTCTACTTCGTTGTCTACTGCATAAGCTAAATACATTACATTGGGAAGTTGCTGCACTCAATTAATATGGATGAATCAGATGTTGATGGATTATGGTATGCCTTGTGTGATAATACAAGTACAATAGAAAATTAAAAAAAATCATATTCAGCATTCCAAGACAAAACATATTGAGATTAGACATCATTTTTTGAGAGAAAAGATTGAACAAAAGCAAATAAGAGTGGAATATGTACCAACTGAATGTCAATTAGGAGATATCTTTACAAAACCATTGGATTTGAATCGATTTATTTCTTTAAAGAAATCATTAGGTGTTTGCGATCTCTGATTTTTTAATGTGTCTAATTAAATAAAATGTGTATAAAAATTTTGTTGATCTTGAAAAGAAAAAAAATAAAGTATAAGTCTTGATGTTTTAAGTACACTCAGGTTGTTAAAGTAACTCATGTTCAGTTTGTTGAAGTACACCCATGTTTTAAGTACATTTTTAGTCTATTTAAGTGCACTTAGTAAAATCATTTACCCCTCTAACATTTTCTGTGAAAATTTCTATGCAGATTTGAGAAAAACTTGTTATGAGTATAAGCTCGGGTTTAAGTTGAGAGGTATTCAGTTTCAGTTATAACGTCCTATGATACAAAGCTAATTCATGCGTAAATACTCCTCTATGTTGAAATTGTTTCATAAGAGTATACCTGCAAAAGGTAATCAAGGAGCTTGTTATATGAACAAAAGGATATCTAAACCACATCCTAGAAGCTGATAATTTTAGTAAAAAAGGTGAATATGAATAATGTCTTTGTGAGTGAACTGAAAAATTGCATAAGTGCACTTAAAAATCAATCTCATAAGTTATTTGATTTTTCTTAACAGTCTGATTTTTTCTTATATATTTTGTTTAATCAGATAATGTTTGAAAATAAATTGAGAAAAATAAAACAGGGTGATTACTTTAAGTAAATAGCGCGGTTTATTCAGAAAATGATTTTGTGATGTGATATTTTGGTGGCTGACGTGACTGGTGCAATTATTTCATTTTTGAACCGTCTTATACATTTGTTTTAAAACCATTTTGTCATACATTTGAGTGCATTTTCAAAAACCCTAACTATTCTTTGCGAAAGAGGAGAGAGAAATTTCTGTGCAGTTTTTTAAAACAAGCTCAACAATGAACACCAGGGCATCAGGAATCCATTCGCTGAGAGGTGATGCAACGATAATGTTCAACAATGAACTAGTAAGGGTAGCAGATCTTGTGTTCACAGACAATCCGCCAAGGATTAATGGGAAAAGATACAAAACCATGGCGAGAAAGAGAGTGGTTCCGCGAAAAGGGAAAATACACGATCAGCCACACCTCCTACAGTATCAGTAGAATCGTCTCCTATCCCAGAACCACAACATGAAAGTTCTTGTTCTTCGTCGGAGAAACGTATTCGGTAAAATGTGTCGGATCATCAACATTCATCTATGCCCCGGGTTTCCTCACTACGGAAAGGTACCACTAAAATGTCCCCTTCAAAAGCCTATTTTAGGAAATTTTACTTGGAAATAGGTCTGTCTAGGTACGAGATCTTAAAGGAACGAGAGATACTCAGTGAGAGAGGGTTGAATGTGAATCAGTTCAAACATTTGCCTCTATGGAAGTTACTGGTTGAACGAAGTCTGACCCATACAGGGATAAATATTGTCTCTGTGTAAGGAATTAGTTTATGAGTTCTATGCTAACTTGAACTTTGAGATTGATAACCCAGGGTCAGAAATGTTTGGACAAATATACTTAAGGGGAACGGTGGTGAGATTCAAAGCTAACGTCATAAACAAATTTTTTGGTACACCTAATATAGCGACATCAACAGCCAAGGAATTACAAATTGATGTAGATATGGATGTGATCACAAAGGAACTCACGGATGCAGAGCTGACATCTCAGCCAGGACAAATCCCAAATTCGAAGCTGAATTGGAAATACGCTTTGCTAAATAAAATATGTCGAACGAATTGAATCCTAACAAGAAAACTGATGGAATTGGACATGACACTATTGTCATTCCATACTGTATCAAGAAGAATATCCCTCTGAATCTTGGGAAAGTGGTTCTGGATCATATCATAAGGCTTGGGTTATCAAACTCAAAGAAGTTCATTCTGCCATTCCCATACTTAATCCAGAACATCCTGACTCAGCAATTTCCAGATATTGCTGGGAAAGAGGAGATGAGAGAGAAGATTCCTCTGTGGAGAATCTTTGAAAAACGATATGTTGCGAAGATGCAAGCCTCAAAATAAATAAGAAATGTTGAAAATGATGTTTTGCAGAACATCATTGACTTGGAAAAGAGGCTGGCATCAGTGGTCACTGAAATTCAAAATATCCAGAAGGAGTTGAAGACCATCTCGAAGCTGAACAAGAGTAAATTAGTGCAATTATAGAATTCATGATTGTTTTTCTATTTCTGAATCTAATTTACATTTTTTGAATCTCTTATCACATAAACCGGGGGATAGAATGAAGAAAGGAGGGCACAATCGAGCAAAGCGGCCGGAAAAGACCAAGAGAAAATTAATTTGTGTTCCTATCTTGTGTTCCTATTTTGAACTGATTTTCTAAGTACACTTGCTATTATTTGTTAATCTGAACTTGTTTCTTTAAGTGTACTGAAATGCTTGAACTCGTATGATCTTTATTGCATTAATATGTTGTTTGAATTCTATGCATTTTTCTAATAACTATGTTTATGTGATTAGAATTCAAAGGGGGAGATTGTTAATGCAATATTTTAGGGACATGTGAAATATTTTGAAAATCAGGTTGTTAAGCAATTTAAAGAGAAGAAAGATTCAAAGCGAAAAATGATGAGAAGAAAAGAGAGTCAAGGAGAAATAAAAGGAGCCAAGATGGTGATGCAAAAAGGGTGAGCATGTGAGGTTGGATAACCGAAGGGTGTATCTGGTCTTCAAATTTAATATTGTTTAGATTGTTGACATGATATCGAGTATTTAGAACAAAATCATTTTTATACAATTTATTATATATATATATGTTATTTATATATTAAGGTTTTGAATCGGCGAAATATCAGAAATACCCTTATAGGGCTAAACAACTTCAAAAATACCCTTCCCTAAAATAATTATTAAATCTGAAAAAAAAAACTGAAGAAAAGACAAACTTGCCCTTAATGTTCGAACGTGGAAAAACCCACATTCGGCAGTTTTTCGACGTGAAAAACTGCCAAAAACGAGAAAGCCGAACAGTTTTTCACCGTGAAACCCATTTAAAAGTTTATAGCAAGAAAGAAATAAGTGATGTCGAACTTGAGAGGGATCGATTTGAAGTTGGCGAGAAGAAAAATGGCTAGAATCAGCAGCAGCACTAGCGAAGAGAGCACAAGTCAATCTTCAATGGCGTCAATAAATGTAAGTAGTTCGATTTCTAAGGTTTTGCAAGCTTTCGAGTCACAAAATGGTTTATTGATTTGAAATGGGTGAGTGTCAGTGAGTCGGTTAGGTCGCAAGGGTCGCAAGAGTTGCATGAACATCTTCGACTCCGTGAGTCGGTTGAGTAGCAAGGGTCGCAGTAGTTGCATGACCATCTTCGACTCAGTTTATTAGCCGAGATTTGTGTATGAATTCAAGCACATGGACATAATTCCAAAGATCACCACCAAGTGTTATCCTCACGAGACAATAAGGACGCTGAGAGGAATCTTAAATGAACACGAGTTGCATTACTTCGAGAAGGAGTCACAATTTAGGCATTTATTCCACTTACAATGTGACTCCACATTGACGAAGTTTCAAATGTTTGTACTACTAAATCACTCCGTGATTATACGGGACAAAACAGAGTTGTGGTTCGTCATAAACGGCATTCCCATCCGGTACTCTATAGTGGAACACGCACTAATTTCCGGATTGAAATGCGGACCATATCCCATAGGATGGGAGTCCATGATGGGTGTCACATTCAGGCTAAAGAATTTCGGCCGTGGAAAGGAGACCCCCAAACAATTCATTGAAAAGCTTGATAAGGCGAAGAATTCCGACGACCGGAAGAGGTTCGCAACTTTGATGTTGTTGGCGAAAGTTATGGCTCACAAGCCTTCAGTAGAAAACTCTATCAGCCATGATCTCATTAACATGGTTGATGTCTTAGAATTTTGTGAAGGCTTTCCATGGGGTCGTTACACATTCGAGATGATTGTGGATACTTGCCGCAAGCACTTTAGCGGGGAATCACCGAAACCAAAATGGTATTGTGGCGGTTTCATGATCCCACTAATGGTAAGTTGTATATATTATTCGAATAACTTGAATGCTTTCGTACTTTTTGCATTCTTATCATTTTGTTTTAATGTTTCAGTTAATTCCATTTGAAACCATCCTTA
>CM071862.1:3032210-3066716 GCA_036759665.1 Gynandropsis gynandra
GAAATGCTCTATTGACATTTCGGGCTTTGAGTCATGTATGGTGAGTTCCACGGTAGCAAATGACCTCCAACCGTGACCTTAGGTAACGCGGATACAGCTTGATGTCTGAGTCCGCCGATTACCAAGACCTTATGTAGTGCATATACATCACAAAGTCCTCCATCCATCCAAGTTGGATGTACTTGTGTGTATCTGCATACAGTCTGAGTCCGATGATTACCAAGACATTGAGTAACAAATAGACAGCACGATGCCCTGGGTCGACCATGTGACCTTAATGGTCACAAAGGTAACAAGGATTTTTCAGAGAATTTAGGGTTAGATGTTAGAAATCGCCCTTTTGAGAGAATGAAAGACTCGAAACAAGAGATGATTTGGTGCTTGTTGTAGCTTTTCGGTTTTTCCTCCTCTATTTATAACGAAAAATAAATGGACTCCTAAAATTCCAAAAAATACAATAAATACAAAGAATGACCAAGGTGCATGTATTGACCACATTAAAGGACCTTTAATATAGGTCTTCAATGTGACATTGGTAAAATAAAAAGCATAGCTAGCACCTGAAAAAAGCAGTAGTCTGACATTGAAAAAACTAGTTGAAAGGGTCGAAATGGTCGGAAGGGTCGCAATGGTCGGAAGGGTCGCACGGGTCCAACATATTTTGATTTGAGCTGTATTTTCAAAATTTTATTCATATTATTTGTAAATAATTTGTAAATAATAAATTAGTATCGTAGGGGTCCAAGGGTCGCAGAAGGACAAGGGTCGTAGGGGTCCAAAGGTCGCAGAGGAACAAGGGTCGCAGAGGGACAAGGGTCGGAGTGGTCCAAGGATCGCAGAGGACAAGGGTCGCAAGATCAAACTGGGTTGCTGGGTCGAACTGGGTCGTAAGGTCACAGGGGTATTTTGGGAATATCAACATTTATAAGGGTATTTTTTTTAAGTTAAAAATTTCTTCTTTTTCGAGAAGGGTATTTTTGAAATGTTTTAGCCCTACGAAGGTATTTTTGAAGTTACCCTTTAAATCAATACAACATACAAAAAGTTATGATATAGATATGTAAAACTGTGAATATGAGTGGAAAAGAGTAACATAAACAATACTTTGGAGTATATCTATCGATGATATAATTTGGAAAACTTTGAGATGCGAGAAAAGGTTCCATAAACGTCAAAGTTACAGAACAGTTATTTGCAAGTTCTTTCTTAGATTTTGTCAGACCATCCTTCAAAACCAGCTCCATTGGTTCTTATTTATCTTTCTTATTCGCTTTTCTCATTTTATTTTATAAAAAATTAAAATTGGTGAGATTTTTTTGAAAAAAAAATTAATATGGATTAATCGGATACAACGAATATGATATTCTGATTTGATGGATTAATCCAAGTTATATATGTGTATATGGAATATCTACAAGAAGACAAGCAGAAATATTTTTTTAACTTTCGAAGATAAAAATTATTTTATTGTTGTAAGAAAATTTTAAGTTATTCTTTTATACATTCAAATTAGAAACAATAACTCAGTTATCAATGAATGCCATTTAATTTCACAGTTATGAATTTTAACAATGTTACCAAATAATTCCACAAATATAATCTTTATCCTCCAACTGTCTCTCTTAAGTGTTCTCAACTCTTATTCTCCAATCATTTTTTAAGTATTCTCAACCCTTATCTTTCAACCACTTCATTTATTTCTATTTGTCATACAATGTACTTGTAACTATTATATATCAATGTAATATAGAATAGAATCCTCTTCTAATTCATTTCGATTTGTCTTTCTATTTCCACATGGTATCAAAGCTGTAGGATCCCTTCTACTGTTCTGCTATGTTCTATTATATTCGATTATGTTCCTTGTTCGGTTTCTTCTCTTTGTTCCTATCATGGATAACTCTTTCTAAAAGATTATTTCAGTGGTTCTCACTAGAGAAAACTATATCATATGGTCAAGTCTCACTAAAACTGCTATAAGTTGTAGAGGCTTGTGGAACCATATATCTAATTCTCCTAGTGAAGTTGTTGGTGCTTATAAATCTCCCCTAAAGTTGTTGGTATCAAGATGATCAAATTGTCCTTGCTATCATTAAAAGCTTGCCAGAACAATCTATTTTGTTATCCTACATCAAAGTCTCAACCGCAAAGGAGCTTTGGGACACCTTGGAGCGTGTCTATAGGAACGTTTCCAACCTCAGCCGCGTGTTTGAAGTCAAAAAGATGTTAGGAAGCCTCCAACAAAGAGATTCTCCATTTAAAAACCATTGTGGTGTGTTTAAGTCTCTTTGGAATGAGCTTAACGAGCTGTGTCATACCACCAGTTACCCCAAAGAAATTGCTAAGAGAAATGAGCGAGATCAGGTTTTCTGTCTCCTGTCTTCCCTCAACAGCTCTTTCAACACTCTCATTCACCACATGCTGATCCAAAAGGAAGAAGGAAGAAATCGCCTCTTTCAAGGTCCCAACGACGTTGTTCATTATAGCAAGGCTAATCAGAAACAAGACAAAAAGAATTTTCAAAGTTATTATTGCAAGAATAAGGGCCACACAAAGGACATATGTTGGCTGCTTTATCAAAATGTTCAGCAACTCTAATCAAACCTCGAAAGACAACGACGAATTTGGCAACATGTCTCTTACCTCTCATCTCAAACATCATATTATTATGGATTCCGGTGCCAGAAATCATATCGTCACAAAAGAATGTCTTTTAAGCAATCTAAGATCGTTGGTACTGTCTTAATTGCTAATGGAGATCAGATTCCCATCAAAGGTTTCGGTAACTTAGAGATCTTGGATAAGAAAACTACGGCTTTATATGAACCCATTTTTTCAAACAATCTCATAATTGTTCCAAAGTTGGCTAAAGACTCAATTGCACCATTTGCTTTGATACTGACATTTTTTTGTTACAAGACATTGAGATAAAAAAGGGTATTGGTCATGGAATACTCAAATATGGTCTCTATGTTATGGAGAAACTCGAGTCTAGGAATTATTATTTGGCCTACTTTGCTTCCGCTTTCAATAATAGTGATGGTTCCCTATGGCATGCTAGATTAGGGCACCCCCATGTTAAAGCTTTCAATATTTTGCTTTGATGGACACAAACTATCAAGAAACTAAAGTGCTTAATATTCATTTATCGCAAGAATATGGATCGGTGTAATACTAGAGTCGAACTCTAGGGACTAATGCAACCTAAGCTAAGAATATAACTAAACTAAGACGGATGAAAGTGATGTGATGTGGGGTAAATTCCGAAAATGCTAAAATGAATTATGACAGCGATGATAACAAGCGAAAAACTTGATAATTAAGAACACTATGGGCTTCGGGTTACCGAAATTACAAGGGTGAAACCAACAAAAGATCATAAATCAATCAAACTATCTTGATAACAGGAAATTCATGTTCGTAAGTAGAGAATGGCTCTCTCGACACCTAGACTCCGTAACCACAATAACATGCAATCCTACCTCCCAAAAGTGAGTAACACGAAGTTACGGTAGCATTAAGCATGCAATCCTAACTCCTGAGACTATTAACCGACCGGTCAGATTCTCATTAATCAAACTCAATTAACAATCGATATTTCTGGATTCATTATCTAACCTCCCAGTTAAACATGAAATCCTAAATTACTGAGCGGCCATCACAAGTATAGAATATTTATAGCATTAATCATAGAACCAAAATACAAGAAATTTTGAAAGATTTAAGTATTAATGCATAAACATAAGCATCTCTTACAAAACTGGTGTCCTTAACCCATAGCTAAAGGCTTACTCACTCATGGATTCTACTGTAAAACAAGAGAAAACAACAATAGACATGATAAAGAGAGGAATATGATGCCTTAGACTTCCCTATCTCGTCACCGATGTTTTGATGTTGTTTTCTTGCTTCTCCAACTTCTCCTGAGCTTTCCTATGTGTTTTTTGTCCTCCATTATGTTCTGAGCGTCCCCTTTTATTTATTAGCGGTGCTACCTTATTTTCTCTCGAATTAACCTTTTTTAGGGTTATATTGTCTTGGCACGCAACCTGCACGGGCTAAGTGGCCACCCCACGCGGGATCATCATCTACATGCAACCTGAGTGGGCTTGGTGATTGCACGATTCATGTAACCTGAGTGGGCTTGATGCTCAGGTATTTCGTGTGGTTCCTTGGCCTGAATCTGCTCCGAGTGGTTTGTAGCTTCAAATATATGCAGTTGACTCCAAGAATCAACATCCTTAAGCTCGATTATGCCTTGTCGCCTTAAAACCTGAAAATCAACAGAAGGACTAGATAGAGGACATTCATATCGGTTTTGTAACTTGTGCTATACAAACTACGCAGAAATGATCTAAATGCGTAGCCTAAAACTAAACCACACTACATGTTATCATGCTTTCTAGTGTTAAATACAATCATGAGTTATGTGAATCTTGTATTCTAGGAAAGCATTGTTGAGTTGTTTTTCCCGAATCTATTACTACTTATAATCGGATGTTTGGCCTACTCCTTGTCTCACAAGAGATAACAAAAAATATTTTGTGTCCTTTATTGATGAGAATCTAAGTACACTTGGATCTATCTCTTAAACTCCAAAAGTGATGTGTTTAATGCCTTTACCAAGTTTCACAATTATGTATCCACTCAATACAATGCTCATATCAAATGCTTGTGCTCTGATAATGGTGGGGAGTATGTTAACAATCTGTTCGGGACTTTTACTGTTAAACACGAGATCAGACATCAAACGTCGTACGCATACACTCCGCAACAAAATAGAGTAACTGGAATTGTCACCTCATGTAAGTGTCACGAACAATAATTTTCTATAGGAATGTGCCAAGACACTTTTGGGGAGATGTCGTGATTGCTACGTGTCATTTAATTAATCGATTGCCCACAAGATGCCTGGAAAATCAGTCTCTGTACAAGGTATTGAACAATGTGAAACCTCACATTAACTATCTCCGTATTTTTGGATTTATGTGTTATATATTTGTTGCAGATGGACAGAGAGACAAACTAGAACCAAGAAGTAGTAAATGCATATTTCTCGGATACTCGAACACTGAGAAAGGCTATAAATGCTATCATCCACAAACCAAGCGTGTTCTGGTCTCCAGAGATGTCATGTTCGACGAAAGCCAGGGCTGCTATGATAGAAAAAACTGGAAGGACTTAGAAAATCTAAGCATCTCATTTGATATCAACTCATCCCTACGTATTCTTGTGTCAAAACTTCAAGAGTCTAAAAGAGAAACCCGACAAAAGTCCCAACAACAACGAAGAGGGGATGACGATGCACCAAGTCCAAGCTAAGAAAATGCTGATTCAAGCATCAAAGCTTAAACAAACGAACAACTTACTGAGCAAGAAACATATACCATCAATCGTGATAGTGAAGTTCATGGCTATGAGATACAATTTGATTCTAATGAGTCCCATAATAATTCTAGTGCATCTTACCTAAAAGATCATGAGTCCGAAGAGGAAAATTCCGAGGAACAAGTTGATCAAACTAGTGCTCAACCCATCAACCTTCGAAGAAGTTCCAGATTGCGTGCACCAATTTTCGAATGGAGAGATAAATCGTTCATTTTCAATGGGCTTGTTGTTGCCTATCGATTCAAGACTACTATGATATTGTTCATCTTCCCTCTGTCCATCAAGCTTTTTTTTTAGTAAAATTGACCAAATACAGGAACCAAGTACCTATAAAGAAGCTAAAGGCATTAAAGAATGGAAAAGGCAATGGTCGACGAAATCTCAGCACTTGAGAAAAACAACACATGATACATTGTTCCTCTTCCAAAGAAAAAGAAAGGGGTCGGCTGCAAATGGATCTACAAGATTAAATACCACAGCTCTATAGAAATCGAGAGATACAAAGCTAGATTCGTCGCCAAAGGTTTCACACAAACATACGGGGAAGATTACATTAAAATCTTTGCTCCGGTAGTCAAACTTCACACAGTTCGTATAATTATCTCCATTGCTATTAATTTAAATTGGGAATTTTGGCAGATGGACGTAAAAAATGTGTTCTTACACGGAGATATCACTGAAAAAATCTACATGCGTCCACCTCCGATCTTCCCATCTCTGATAGCCATGTGTGCAAACTAAAAAAGGCGCTCTATGGACTTTCAATCTCCATGTGCTTGGTATCACAAGCTTCACAATGCTCTCCATGATCATGGCTTTACAAGAAACGAAGCTGATCATTCCATGTTCTCTATACACAACGAATCGGGTAGCGTCGCTCTAATGATTTATTTCGATGATATTATTATAACCGGTAATCATAATAATGGCATTGAAATGACAAGAAGTGTCTGCAAAAAATGTTTCACATTAAGGATCTCGAAGAACTTCGTTACTTTCATGCCATAGAAGTTATTCGTACAAACATGGTGTTAGAATGCAAAGAATAAGTCAGTCATCACAAGGATTGATCAAGTCATCATAAGGATTAATCAAGTCATCACAAAGATTAATCAATTAATCATAAAGGTTAATCAAGTAATCACAAGGATTATGGAACAAGTTAACAAAGATAGCAACCTTAGCTTAAAATCCAGCAAGTCAATGAACAACTTCCAAAAGAAGAGGTCTTCCTTAAAATAAGGCAACAAATAACAACTTACATGTGATGTAATGCCTATTTAAAGGAGGCATGCACAACAGAAAATGTACAACTCGAAAGAGAAAGAAAAGAAAAACTAAGTGGATCCATACGTGTAAAGTAAACGAGTTGAGCCTAACGTGTTCATAAATTCGATACAATTAAGTTTGTTGGGTTGGTAGTGAGCGACTCGTCTGTAAAATTCATACATGTGAGGTGTATTGAACTAGGGGGAGTGAATTGTGAGATTTTCGTTGGGTACCATCTGGAAATAACTCAGGGTCGTGAAGTGTATTTCGGGCGGGTTCAAGTGTACTTGGGTGATAAGTTTTTGTAGTTGAACGTACAACAATATAAATAAAGCAATTTACTTTGTGCGGTGGTGGAAGATCATTGTGGTTTATTCTTGGTGTTAATTTGAATTCCATACAAACTTTCAATTGATATCAGAGTAGGTCGCAAATAAGAAGAATTTGTGCACAATCAAGGTAACAAGTATGGACTCACATTGAGAGCTTGTTTCAATTTCGAGACTAGTTTTATTAGATTTTACGAACTATGCTTATTGGAAATTCAAGCTGAAAGCAACAATCAAAGGCATCGATGAGGATTCCTGGACAGCCGTATAATCGGGTTGGAGCCCCCTGATGCAACAAGACATCGATTGAAAAGCAGTTCCCAAACCTAAATTGCTATGGACACCATATGAAAAATGCCTTTCAACATACAATGCCAAGGCGTTATCAGTTATATTCACATCAGTTGACATGAATCAATTCAAATAGATTCAGTCATGTGAATTGACGAAAGAAGCTTGGGACAAGTTGCAGATGCAGCACGAAAGAACATCTCGCGTAAGGAGAACTCGTCTAGATATTCTTTCTTCACAATTCGAGAATATGAGGATGAGAGAAGATTAGAAGGTCACAGAGTTTAGTGCAAAGTTGAATGCACTAGCAAATGAAGCGAAAAACTTAGGAAAGACCTACAAAGAAAAGAAGCTAGTAAAGAAGTTAATTTGATGTCTGGCAAAGAGATTCGAAGCAAAGAAGGCGGCAATAGAAATTGCAATGGATACTGAAACCATAAGCTTTGCTGAGGTAGTAGGAATTTTCTCGGCACATGAAATGAGTTTGGAGCATGAAAATGAACCAAAGAGAAAAGGAATTGCTTTACAGGTAAAGGATGAAACGAGCCACTTGAATTCACTAGAAGAAAGTGTGGTATGCATGGCAAAGCCTTTTGGAAAGCTCTTACGAAAAATAAATCTGGAAACACGAGTTTTTGTTCTAAAACGAAAGAAGGAAAAACTTCAATCCAGTGCCATGAGTGTAAAGGTTTCAGCCACTTCAAAGCTGAATGTATAAATGCATAAAAGAGAGAAGCAATACTGAAATCTTAAGGATACGCAGTGCTTCGTATGCAAAGGATATTGACATACCAAAGCGGAATGTCGTATGAAAAAAGAGAAATCCTACATAACATGGAGTGAATTTGAAACTGAGGATGAAGATGAAGAAGGCATGACAAATTTCGTAGCATTTCTTGGAGAAAAATTAGAGTCCGACAGTGATAGTGATAGTGATAGTGATGATGATGTAACTGTCAAAAAGTTGCATGAATCATGGATAAAGATCGACAAGGAAAAAATTGAGCTTGTTAAAGAAAATATACAACTTGAAGAACGTCTCAAACAAAATGAAGTGTAGTTGCAAAAACACAATGAAGAAGTGGAGTTGATCAAACATCAACTTGAGGAGACGCAAAAGCAGTTGTGAATGCTTAACAATGGAACGAACAAATTAGATCATCTCTTAACCATCGGAAAGACGAATAAGCAACACTATGGACTTGGATTTAAACGAGGTACTACAAATAAAGAAGTGATTGCTGAAAAAGAAAGTAACATTTGTTACTGGAGGACTTTTAGAGGATGCAACTACAGTTTCTTTTAAGAAACTTGCAACACAGAATGCTGAGCGAACTACAACTCAGAACGTTCAATCGACATAAAAATCATAATCAACTATAGTACAATCTGATCGAACTACAGTTCCAGCACATGTAACTACAGTTAAGCGAACATCTGAAGTCTGGAAGGAAAAACCTGTAAAGAGATGTTACTCATGCGGACAACCAGGACATTTTTGGAGATGGTGTCCTTATTATAAGAGACAATTTACATGAAGATATTGGAAATCCAAAAGGATGAGAAAAGTTTGGGTAAAATAATCAGATGTATATTCGAAGCCAAAGAAAACAAAACAAGTTTGGATTAAGAAATCTAATTTGAAGTGTCAAGTTGTCTATACTTCATTTCACAACAACCACAATGCCATATGGTACTTTGACAGTGGTTGTTCGAGACATATGATAGGAACAAAAGATCTACTATCTAAATACACTGAAAAAAAAGTGGACACGTGACATTCGGAGATGGTGGCAAAGAGCAAATCATGGGAAAATGAATACTTAATGCCGAAGGAAAACCACAACTAGAAGATGTATACTTTGTAGAAGAACTGAAAGCAAATCTTATCAGTATCAGTCAGTTGTGTGATAGTGGTTTTCAGGTAAAGTTTTTGAAATAAAATTCTCATGTTTTTTATACTAACGAGAAATAGGTTTTGACAGGAATTAGAGGTGGGAACAATTGCTATATCTGGAGTGGTGAAGAGAAATGTCTTAAGGCAAAAAAAAAAGTGAACTTGATCTTTGAAATCAAAGATTAGGACACATCAATACGAAAACACTAGTCAAACTCTCGAAGCATGACATTATCCGACGAGTACCAAAGCTGGATTTGGAAGATTGTTTTACATGTAGGCCATGTGAATAGGGAAACAAGTAAGAATTCATTACAAGAAGATAAGTGACATAAAAACAAACAAGGAGCATGACTGGAAGTCTACTATACTTAATAGCAAGCAGACCTGACTTAGCCTTAAGTGTAGGAATATGTGCGCGATATCAAGCAAAACCAAAGAAGACGCACTTGATGGCAGTTAAACGCATCATCAAATATGTTAAAGGAACTGCAAAATGCAGTATGTATTATTCAAAAGATTTTGATTGTAATCTTTCAGGATTTTGTGATGCAGATTAGGGAGGAAACACATATGATAGGAAGAGTTCTGCAGGTGGATGTTTCTTCCTTGGGAGTAACTTGATTTCTTGGCACAATAAGAAACAAATGCGACATCTCTATCCACAAACGAAGCGGAATACATAGCGCTTGGAAGTTGTTGTACACAATTTATGTGGATGAAACAAATGTTGCTTGATTACGGATTAAGCACAGATACCTTCGTGGCTTATTGTGATAATACTAGTGCGATAAACTTGTCAAAGAATTCTGTGAAACACTCTAGAACCAAACACATCGAAATAAGGTATCACTTTCTTAGAGAAAAAGTAGAGAAGAAATAACTAGAGGTAGACTACGCACCTACTGAGCATCAACTAGCAGACATACTCACTGAACCACTAGATATGAACAGATTTATATGTTTTAAAAAATATCTTGGGGTTTGTGAAGTATGAGCTTTCTACTTGTTATGAAAATCTGAAAAAAATATGGCAAGTTCACATGACTTCTGAAAATAATGAAATATTCTGGGTGAACTTCTAATCTTAAAGTGCGTTTGACTCTTTTTTTCAGTACAACTAACAATTTTTGTAGTGCAGTTCAAAATGCATAAGGTGAAAATAAAAAAATGAGAAAAAGAGCTAAAAAAATGTTTACACTCCGCTTTCAACGTAAAAATGAAAGTCTTAAGTTTACATTTTGTTGACGTGAGTATTTACTCGGGTCTAAATGGTTGGACAGCTAATCAACTCGACGTCCTAAAGATACATGATAACATGTCTACTCCACTGGGATATACATCATATGAGTATACACAATGAGGTAACTTGGGTCTAAGTGGTCGGATTAGCTGTGGACATGAGTTGATAAAAACTTCGACGTCTTAGAAGTATGGAATACTAACAATAAAAATAATGATGATATGCAAAGAAAAAGGAAAATGAGTAAGGTGAAAAAGACTCGTTTTAAAAACACGCGCAATTGTGCTATCAAGAGGTTGAGATGCACTTGAATGGTTAGTCGAATCTCTGAAGATATTCAATCAAGTATAGTTGAAAGGATGATCTTTGCTATTCGAAAAACAGATTATTCTAATGGTTGTTGAGCTTATAGAGTAACATATGAAAAAATAATTTGCTAAAATTTGATTAAATATGCTCAGTAGTGTATAAGTGTTCTCTTGTTGTTTTGAGTCTATTTGATCTTAAAGGAAGTGATTAGGTTAAGGTGGCATTTTAGTAATTTTAAGAATAAAAAGGATCATATTTATGAGAAAGATGATCTCGAAAAAGTCATCCTCAAGATCAGCAAAAAAATGGATTCAATGAAAGAAGAGCTCAACAAATTGCAAGAGTAGTTGCAAGTGCATATCAAGGCCTTTCATCGTAGTGTTTTCTCTTTCCTCTCTTATTTTGAGCGATCTTGTGCTTTCATGTTCTAACGTTTTTGAATTTATGCTCAACAAAACAGAAGGAGAAAAGGGCAAAGGGAAATGAAAATGTCCATATTAATGTTGACTTGTTCTGTGCTGTCTTTTTGTTTGTGAACTTCTTATGCTCATTTTATCGTTAGTTTTCAAAACTAAAATGAATGCTTATGGTTGCTAACTTTGAGTGTTGTGTTTGAGCATAAAGTAAAAAAAAGGAGATTATTAGAATGCAAAGAACAAGTCAGTCATCACAAAGATTAATCAAGTCGTCACAATGATTAATCAAGTCATCACAAAGATTAATGAAATCATCACAAAGATAAATCAAGTAATCACAAAGATTAATCAAGTATTCACAATGATCATGGAAGAAGTCAACAAAGATAACAACTTTAGCCTAAAATTTAGCAAGTGAAAGAACAACTTCCAAAAGAATAAGTCATCCTTAAAATAAAGCAACGAACAACAACTTACATGTAATGGAATGCCTATTTAAAGGGCGCATGCACAACAACAAATGTACAACTCGGGAGAGAAAGAAAAAAAACTAAGTGCATTCGTACGCGTAAAAGTAAGCGAGTTGAGCTTAGTGTGTTCATAAATTCGATATAATTAAGTGTGTTGGTTGGTGAGTGAGAGACTCGTCTATAAAGTTCATACACGCGAGGTGTATTGAACTAAGAGTAGTAAATTATGAGATTTACGGGTGGATACAATCTAGAAATAACTCACGGTCGTGAGGTGTATTTCGGGCGGGTTCAAGTGTACTTGGGTGATAAGTACTTGTAGTTGAATGTATAACAACGTAAATAAAGCAGTTTACTTTATGCGGTGGTGGAAGATCACCGTGGTTTACTCTTGGTTTGTTAATTTGAGTTCCATAAAAACTTTCACACTGGCTTATTCCTCTTACAACGCAAGTATATACTTGATATCTTTAGTGATGCAGGAAAATTCAGAGCTAAACCGGTCTCTACATCCATTGAGGAAAAATACAAAGACCGTCTCAAGGGAAACCTCTACACTCATTTACCTCACACTTACACGCCCTGATATATGCTTTATCGTGAATCAGGTGAGCCAACGAAAGCACGCACCCGCAGAACAAGATTAGAACATGGTCGAGCACGTTCTTCGGTATCTAAAAGGAACCCCCGAGAAAGGCATTTGGATGGAACACAACAAACACACCAACATCGTAGGATACTGCGATATTGATTGGGCAGGTGATAGACTTGATCGAAAGTCCACCACCGGGTTTTGCACCTTCGTTGGTCGTAATCTAGTCACCTGGAGAAGCAAGAAACAAAGCATCGTTGCTCGGTCAACCGCTGAAGCTAAATATCGTGCCATGGCCAACACCACTTGCTAGCTCGTTTGGATGAAAGCCCTTTTCCATGATCTCGACATTGAAATAAATACACCAATACCCATACACTGCGATAAACAAGTCGTTATCCAAATCGATGCAAACTTAGTTTTCCATGAAAAGACAAAAAACATTGAAGTAAATTGTCACATAATTCATGAAGATTGACGACGAGATCATATACACACCCTACGCTCGAAGCTTCGACCAACTCATAGACATATTCATTAAAGCCACAAGCGAACGAGTTTGTCAAAATCTTCATGACAGAATCAGACTCCTTGATCTCCATCAGCCGCAAACAAAGTAAAGTTCGGTTTCATGCGACGATGACAAATGAGTATGGTGTACTCTTTTTCCTTATCCGATATTTTTCCCCATGCAGTTTTATCTTGGAAAAGGTTTTAACGAGGCACCTTCGCATGTCATGCCGAGCTTGAGCGGAAATGTTGTGTGTATCATGCGAACTCTTATCCTCCAACCGCCTCTTTTAAATGCTCTCAACCCTTATCCTCGACCAACTTCTCTTAAGTGCTCTCAACCATTATCCTCCAACCACCTCAATTATTTGTATTTGTCATGCAATACACTTGTAAGTACTATAAATATGTAAAACAAATCAATGCAATATATAAAAGAATTCTCTTCTAATTTATTTCGATTTTCTCTCTATTTCTACAATTTCAATATCGAATCCAATTAAAAAAAGTTTGTATCAAATATAATTTATATTAAATTGATAATATTGCATAATAACAAGATGTCCGTACAAAAATTAGGAGGTCTGAATCATTCTGTGAGTCAGTTCTCATCGTCCACGAGATGTGAAAGGTTCAGTTAATGTGAAAGTACATAAAGAATTCTGCAGATTGATGAGTTGAAGTACTTCCTCAGATGTATCAGACAAACCTTCATATTTTCCAACTTTTACGATATCAAGCAAGTTATTTGGGAGCTGCGTTAAGCCATTCAAGATCCGCATGACTGTAGTCATGGCTGGTCTAGCTGCAGCAACTCGGTGCGCGCAGAGCAACCCAAGTTTCAGAACCAGCTCGAGTTCTTCCCTGTTACGTTCTTCACCAATAACTCTTTCATCAACCACCATCATACTATCTTCCTTTTCCCAACAATTTACTATCCATTCCACAAGAAAAACTTCCTCCAGGACTGCTCGTGGCTTTATCGGTCTTCTTCCACAAGCAATTTCAAGCATTAACAACCCAAAGGCATACACATCTGTGCTAGTGTTTGCTCTTCCAGTTATTACAAGCTCAGGCGCCATGTATCCAAATGTGCCGGCTACTTTGGTTGTCTGAGGATCATACCCTTGTTCATATAACTTGGCCAACCCAAATTCACCAAGCCTTGCATTCCACTCCACGTCGATCAACACATTTTCTGGTTTTATGTCTCTATGAACCACGACTTGCGCCCATTGATGGTGGAGATACAGAAGCGCAGAGGCAATATCTTTGATGATCTTGAAACGTCGATCCCAAGTGAGTAGCTCTTGTCCTTCTGGCTGCTGGTAAAGGAACCTGTTGAGCCTTCCATTTGGCATAAAGTCATATATCAAGAAGAGCTCAGCCTGATGCGTGCAATACCTAAGAAGCCGGACCAAGTTCCGGTGTCTGAGGCGGCCAATGGTTGATATCTCAGCCAAGAACTCCCTCATTCCTTGTCTTGAATTATGAGATATCCGTTTAACAGCGATTTCTGCACCTGAACCAGGTAGGTTACCTCTATAGACTTGACAGAAGTCTCCTTTGCCAACAAGTTGTCTGTCTTTGAAACCCTTGGTGGCTTTAAAAAGTTCCTTATACTCAAATCTATGAGGTCCAAATTGAATTTCCCATTCCTCAAGAACATCTTTTACCATCTTATGCCTCAAATAGAAGACGAGACCAAAAGCAGAAGCAACAAGAGCAACAAACACAGAGACTGTCAAACATACCACCAAAACTTTCTTTGTTGTTTCAAAAAATTTCCTCGGGTATGGAGGAACGAAAAGTATTAAATTAAGTTCCAAACTGGGATGATATTCAAAGCCTAGGTCAATATGCCAACCCCATATATAGTGGATGGCTCCAACCGAGTCGGTTGAGGCGGTGAAGCCAATATTGTTGTCTTTTAGGTTATGAAATAATTTAAAGAATTCATAACCCTATTGCTGAATCTTGTTCTTACTGTTTTGTGCAAACATAAAGGAAATAGAAATTGAAATGAAAACCTTAAACTTCAGTAGGATTTTTGGTGGTTTTAGAGTGTGATTTTGGATGGGAAATAGAATTGAAAATGGGGATTATGTGAGTGTGATAAGATACACACACTCTCACCCCTAATTCATATATATTCTCAAAATACAGGTCACTATCACTCCATGCCTAATATGGAGTTACACAAGCATAGTTTGACCTCTAAATTCAGTCTAGGTATTGTTCAAAAATAAACATAGCCGTTCTGAAATTTCAGTAAAATGTTTCAGATTCTGATTTTTTGATTTTTGCAGGGGACTGGGCTTCAAATTGGGCTTCAGAACAGTTGGGCTTCGTCTTCAATATGGGCTTCGGAACTAGCCAGAGTGCATTTCTTCTTCTCTTTTCCAGCAGCAGGGTCATTCTGGTTTCTCCCATTTTGCTCCAACCCTAGCTGCCACTCGTCTTTTCCAGCAGCAGGGTCATTCTGATATTTGATCTGAATATGCTTCATTTTCTTGTGTTTTACTGGGTTTTTGCCGATAGCTATTGCAGACATATTATCACAATAAATCGGTATTCCCCCTTGCATATCGAACCCTAATTCGATAAACAATTGCTTTAGCCATACTGAGTTAGTTGTTGCTCCACATAATGTTGTGTATTCGGCTTCGGCCATTAACTGGGCGATTGTTGTTTGTTTCTATGTTTCCCACGAAAATATTACGCTTCCTAGGGTAAAACAGAACCCCGAAGTGCTCTTAGAATCGGTAGAACAACCCGCTAGGTCTGAGTCTGAGTATCCAATTAGTCCAGCCTCTTCTGTGTGCTTGAATAATAATCCATAGTCTCGTGTGTTGTTTACATACCTCAGAACTCGTTTAACCTCCTGTATACACTTTTCTGTTGGTTTTGAGTTGAACCGTGACAGGTATGATACAGCAAAGGATATGTCTGGTCGGGTGGCAGCTAGATAGAGAAGACCTCCAACCATACTCCGGTAAGTAGTCTGCTCCTTAATCTCCTTTCCATCCTCAATGTTTTTGCCATGGGGAGTGAGTGGTGTACTCACTCCCTTTGAATGCAGCATCCCGAATTTCTTCAAAATAGTAATTGCATATTTATATTAACTCATGAATATCCCCTCCTCTAGATAGGTCAGCTCAAAACCTAAGAAAAATTTCAATCTGGCTAGATTACTCATTTCGTATGTTTCACTCAGTTTGCACTTAATCTGCTCGATCATGCTGTTGTTGCTCCCTGTGATGATGATATCGTCCACGTACAAACATATCACCACCACTGCATCCTCTAGCAATTTAATATACATAGCTGCATCGAAACTACTCCTCTTGCATCCCTCGAATATAAAAAAACACATCTATTTTACTGTACCATGCTCTAGGGGCCTGTTTAAGGCCGTAGAGAGCACTGTGTAACTTGTACACTTTATCTTTTTCACCTTCAGCCTCATATCCTTGAGGCTGTTCCACATACACGTCTTCTGTTAATTTGCCATTTAAGAACATTGACATAACGTCCATTTGGTGCAGGCTCCAATTCATCTGTGCTGCCACTGCGATCAAGGTTCTTATCCTGTCATGCCGAGATACCGGTGCGAAAGTCTCACCGTAATCTAGACCGTAAGTTTGGGTAAACCCTCTTGCCACTAATCCGGCCTTCAACTTCAATAGTTTACCCTCTTCATCCGTTTTCACCTTGTACAGCCATTTGACACTTATAATCTTGTGATTTTCAGGTCTGTCAACCAGAATCCAGGTCTGATTCTCATTGATCATCTCGATTTCTGCATCCATGGCCTCTCTCCAGCCTTTGATTCTCATTGCCTCCTCGAAATTTGAAGGTTCCTCGTAAGATAAGTAGCATGCTTCATGCTGTTCTACTTCTTCTTTTTCTTGTTCCTCATCAATTTTATAAAGATCGCTAACCCTTCTAATCCTATGAACAGGTCTGAAAGAGCTGCTATCAGTACTCCCTCTAGTCCCGGTAGATCTCAGCTGCGTGTCACTCAACCGAAATGGCAACGGCGTGAACTGAGGTATGTTTTCCAATCGATCTGGTTGTCTAGGAGTCTCTTGGGTTTCAGCAGACTGTTGTTTCGCTACAGTGGCATTTAGGGGTTTAGGGTTCTGAAATCCATAATGAGATGAACTTGGATTCTCGAACTGGTGTATTTGTATCAGATTGAGAATACCAATTCCAGCTTTTTTCTTCCTCGAAAATAATATCCCTCGCAACTTCAATCTTTTGGTTGTTTAACATGAACACCCTGTACCCTTTGCTTAAGCTACTGTAACCCATAAAAATTCCCTTCTCTGACCTGTCATCTAACTTCTTCTCTTTTGTGCAGGGATCAAAACATGACAAATGCATCCGAATACTTTCAGGTGAGCCACCGACGGCTTGTGGCCACTCCACACCTCAAGAGGCGTCTTATCTTTCAATGCCTTTGTAGGCATCCGATTTTGTAGGTAAGCTGCTGTGAATATAGCTTCTGCCCGAAACTTATTCGGTAGCTGTTTATCTTTTATCATACAACGAGCCATGTCGAATAATGTTCTGTTTCGTCTTTCAGCTTTGCCGTTCTGTTGTGGCGAGAAAGCTACGGTGAGCTCCCTCTGGATCCCCTTCTCCTCTAGAAGGTAAGTAAATTCGTGAGAATTAAACTCACCTCCCATGTCTGACCTAAGTCGTTTCAATTTTCTGTCCGTTTGCGTCTCAACTAGGCTTAGGAATTTCTTAAAAATCCCCAAAGTGTGTGACTTCAACCGCAATAAATATACCCACACCATATGTGTGTAGTCGTCAGTAAATGTTAGGAGATAGATACTGCCATCTAGAGACTTGGTTTGCATAGGTCCGCAGATGTCAGTGTGAACTAGGTCTAAAATCTGTGTTGTCTTGTTATCTGCTTGCTTAGGGAACTCTTCTCTGCGTTGTTTCCCTTTTACGCACGCTTCGCAGATTTCCTTTGCTACCTTAAACTTAGGTAACCCTCTAACCAGCTCTTTGTTTATCATCTCTTGCAGGTTGTGGACTCCAGCATGGCCCAAACGCTTATGCCACAGATCAGATAAGTTTTTCTCCTCTTCTGCCATTCTTCCTTCTTCGTTTGAGTCATCCCATCTAAGTGGATAGGCTTTATTAACCATCCGAACTTCAGCAACCTTACAACCACTCTTATCTTTGATAATACAAAACTGATCTGTGAACATAACCTCATAACCGTTCCTCACCATTTGTGGAACGCTCAGCAGGTTTTTATCTAAACCTGGCACGAAAAATACCTCCTTTATGATTTTCCTTCCTTTCTTAGTTGAAACCGAAATATCACCCTTTCCAGCCATCATAAGTACTGCTTCATTTCTAACCATAATAGGGACTCTAAAGTCCCTATCCATGGTTGTGAAATGTTTGTCATTGTGAGTCATATGGTTGGTCGCACCGCTGTCCACCAACCAAACCCCACTATCAAAAAATTGTTGTGTCACATGAGCTGCAGTGAAAAGGCTGTTATCCTCTTCCTCCTCCCTTATAACTTGTGCTTGATTAGGATTAGGTCTTTTAAACATACAGTCCCTCGAGAAGTGTCCAGCTTTGCCGCACGTATAGCATTCTTTAGTTTTGTACTGTTTTCAACCTTCTCCCTTGTCTTGTTTGTTTTTGAAATAACATTGAGCCTCCACATGGTTATCCTTTTTGCATATAGGACACCATTTCTTACCCTTAGATCTAGGGTGTGTCTTAGAGAACTGCTTCTTGTAAGAGTCATGTTTCTGTCCATATTTGTAGTTTTTTTGTTTTGCCTTGAATGCTCCTTCTGTTCCACCATTGTGTCTATCATCCAGCCTTGCTTCATGGGATTGTAATGAAATTACCAGCTCCCCCACGATCATTGCTTTTAAATCTTTATTTTGCTCGATGACAACAACGTATGGGTCAAACCTTTCTTGTAAAGAACATAAGACTTTAGAGACCAGTGCATCTTCTTTGATCTCATCTCCGTAGGCTCTCATCTCGTTTGCTAGTTCTATGACTTTGTTCGCAAAGTGTTTGATACTCTCTCTTTCTCCTTGTTTCATGGTGTAGTAACTAGCCCTTAGCCTTTGTAGCTTTATCATCGCAGTTTTAGGGTCTCCTTGAAACCGTTCCTTTAATAGATCCCAAGCGGATTTAGAAGTCTCACATACTGATAAATGCGCTCCGAAAATCTCGTCGAACACTGCACTATACAATAACTGTAGTGCAGTTTGGTCTTTCGCCTCTAAATCCTCCCAGAGAACCAGTGCTCTCTGTTGTTCTTCTCCTGTAGTTACTTCCCCCATAACTGGTGTTGCAGGAACCCCTTCTGTTACTACTTTCCACAGCTGTCTCGACCTCAACATTGCTTTCATTTTAATCACCCACAGATTGTAGTTTTTGCCCTAAAAAACTGGTATAGGTGTAGCTGTTGTCTGCATGTTTAACCTGTAGGGGTTTAGTCGAGATTAGAATTTTACCTCAGCTTTCCTTGGCTGAAACTAGTCTGAAAAACTGGTGCTTGTCCTGCTGGTGCTTGATAGTGCTTTAGTGCTGTTGTGCTTGTTCTCTATGGTCCCTAAACCATAAAGCTCTGATACCAATTGTTGTCTTTTAGGTTATAAAATAATTTGAAGAATTCATAACCCAATTGCTGATTCTTGTTTCTTACTGTTTTGTGCAAACATAAAGGAAATAGAAATTGAAATGAAAACCTTAAACTTCAATAGGATTTTTGGTGGTTTTAGAGTGTGATTTTGGATGGGAAATAGAATTGAAAATGGGGATTATGTGAGTGTGATAAGATACACACACTCTTCACCCCTAATTCATATCACTCCATGCCTAATATGGAGTTACACAAGCATAGTTTGACCTCTAAATTCAATCTAGGTATTGTTAAAAAATAAACATAGCCGTTCTGAAATTTCAGTAAAATTTTTCTGATTCTGATTTTTTGATTTTTGAAGGGGACTGGGCTTCAAATTGGGCTTCAGAACGGTTGGGCTTCATCCTCAATATGGGCTTCGGCACTAGCCAGAGCCCATTTCTTCTTCTCTTTTCCAGCAGCAGGGTCATTCTGGTTTTTCCCATTTTGCTCCAACCCTAGCTGCCGCTCGTCTCTCTCTCGATCGCCATGCCTGAGTTGGTCACAGCCATCAAACTCCTCTTGGCCGGCTTAGGCAACACCCCGATGGCCCGTCGCAGGTCCTCAAAACGCCGTGTATCCAGGGGCTTCGTCAGCACGTCCGCCAGTTGGTACTCCCCAGGTACGAAACGCAACTCGATTTCTCTCTTTGCTTCCGTCTCCCGTACAACGTGATATTTGATCTGAATATGCTTCGTTTTCTTGTGTTTTACTGGGTTTTTGCCTATTGCTATTGTAGACATATTATCACAATAAATAGGTATTCCCCCTTGCATATCGAACCCTAAATCGATAAACAACCGCTTTAGCCATACTGAGTTATTTGTTGCTCCACATAATGCCGTGTATTCGGCTTCGGCCATTAACTGGGCGATTGTTGTTTGTTTCTGTGTTTCCCACGAAAATATTGCGCTTCCTAGGGTAAAACAGAACCCCGAAGTGCTCTTCGAATCGGTAGAACAACCCGCTAGGTCTGAGTCTGAGTATCCAATTAGTCCAGGCTCTTTTGTGTGCTTGAACAATAATCCATAGTCTCGTGTGTTGTTTACAAACCTCAGAACTCGTTTAACCTCCTGTATACTCTTTTCTGTTGGTTTTGAGTTGAACCGTGACATGTATGATACAGCAAAAGATATGTCTGGTCGGGTGGCAGCTAGATAGAGAAGACCTCCAACCATACTCCGGTAAGTAGTCTGCTCCTTAATCTCCTTTCCATCCTCAATGTTTTTGCCATGGGGAGTGAGTGGTGTACTCACTCCCTTTGAATGTTGCATCCCGAATTTCTTCAAAATAGTCATTGCATATTTACATTAACTCGTGAATATCCCCTCCTCTAGATAGGTCAGCTCAAAACCTAAGAAAAATTTCAATCTGCCCACATTACTCATTTCGTATGTTTCACTTAGTTTGCACTTAATCTGCTCGATCATGCTGTTGTTGCTCCCTGTGATGATGATATCGTCCATGTACAAACATATCACCACCACTGCATCCTCTAGCAATTTAATATACATAGCTGCATCGCAACTACTCCTCTTGCATCCCTCGGATATAAAAAACACATCTATTTTACTGTACCATGCTCTAGGGGCCTGTTTAAGGCCGTAGAGAGCACTATGTAACTTGTACACTTTATCTTCTTCACCTTCAGCCTCATATCCGTGAGGCTGTTCCACATACACGTCTTCTGTTAATTCGCCATTTAAGAAAACTGACTTAACGTCCATTTGGTGCAGGTTCCAATTCGTCTGTGCTTCCACTGCGATCAAGGTTCTTATCGTGTCATGCCGAGATACCGGTGCGAAAGTCTCACCGTAATCTAGACCGTAAGTTTGGGTAAACCCTCTTGCCATTAATCCGGCCTTCAGCTTTAATAGTTTACCCTCTTCATCCGTTTTCACCTTGTACAGCCATTTGACACTTATATTCTTGTGATTTTTAGGTCTGTCAACAAGAATCTAGGTCTGATTCTTGTTCATCATCTCGATTTATGCATCCATGGCCTCTCTCCTGCCTTGGATTCTCACCGCCTCCTCAAAATTTGAAGGTTCCTCGTAAGATAAGTAGCATGCTTCATGCTGTTCTACTTCTTCTTTTTCTTGTTCCTCATCTATTTTATAAAGATTGCTAACCCTTCTCATCCTATGAACAGGTCTGGAAGAGCTGCTATCAGTACTCCCTCTAGTTTCGGTAGATCTCAGCTGCGTGTCACTCAACCGAAACGGCACCGGCGTGAACTGAGGTATGTTTTCCTGTCGATCTTTTTTTCTAGGAGTCTCTTGGGTTTCAGCAGACTGTTGTTTCGCTGCAGTGGCAGTTAGGGGTTTAGGGTTCTGAAATCCATAATTAGATGAACTTGGATTCTCAAACTGGTGTATTGTATCAGATTGAGAATTCCAATTCCAGCTTTTTCTTCCTCGAAAATAATATCCCTCGCAACTTCAATCTTTTGGCTGTTTACCATGAACACCCTGTACCCTTTGCTTAAGCTATTGTAACCCATAAAAATTCCCTTCTCTGACCTGTCATCTAACTTCTTCCTCTTTTGTGCAGGGATCAAAACATGAAAAATGCATCCGAATACTTTCAGGTGAGCCACCGACGGCTTGTGGCCACTCCACACCTCAAGAGGCGTCTTATCCTTCAATGCCTTTGTAGGCATCCAATTTTGTAGGTAAGCTGCTGTGAATACAGCTTCTGCCCGAAACTTATTCGGTAGCTATTTATCTTTTATCATACTACGAGCCATGTCTAATAATATTTTGTTTCGTCTTTCAGCTTTGCCGTTCTGCTGTGGCGAGAAAGCTACGGTGAGCTCCCTCTGGATCCCCTTCTCGTCTAGAAGGTAAGTAAATTCCTGAGAATTAAACTCACCTCCCCTGTCTGACCTAAGTCGTTTCAATTTTCTGTCCGTTTGCGTCTCAACTAGGCTTAGGAATTTCTTAAAAATCCCCAAAGTGTCTGACTTCAACCGCAATAAATATACCCACACCATATGTGTGTAGTCGTCAGTAAATGTTAGGAGATAGATACTGCCATCTAGAGACTTGGTTTGCATAGGTCCGCAGATGTCAGTGTGACCTAGGTCCAAAATCTGTGTTGTCTTGTTATCTACTTGCTTAGGGAACTCTTCTCTGTGTTGTTTCCCTTTTACGCACGCTTCGTAGATTTCCTTTGCTACCTTAAACTTAGGTAACCCTCTAACCAGTTCTTTGTTTATCATCTCTTGTAGGTTTTTTGGACTCCAGCATGGCCCAAACGCTTATGCCACAGATCAGATAAGTTTTTCTCCTCTTCTGCCATTCTTCCTTGTTCGTTTGAGTCATCCCATCTAAGTGGATAGGCTTTATTAACCATCCGAACTTCAGCAACCTTACAACCACTCTTATCTTTGATAATACAAAACTGATATGTGAACATAACCTCATAACCGTTACTCACCATTTGTGGAACGCTCAGCAGGTTTTTATCTAAACCTGGCACGAAAAATACCTCCTTTATGATTTTCCTTCCTTTCTTAGTTGAAACCGAAATATCACCCTTTCCAGCCATCATAAGTACTGCTCCATTTCTAAGCTTAATAGGGACTCTAAAGTCCCTATCCATGGTTGTGAAATGTTTGTCGTTGTGAGTCATATGGTTGGTCGCACCGCTGTCCACCAACCAAACCCCACTATCAAAAAACTATTGTGTCACATGAGATGCAGTGAAGAGGCTGTTATCCTCTTCCTCTTCCCTTATAACTTGTGCTTGATTAGGATTAGGTCTTTTAAACTTACAGTCCCTCGAGAAGTTGAGCCTCCACATGGTTATCCTTTTTGCATATAGGACACCATTTCTTACCCTTAGATCTAGGGTCTGTCTTAGGGAACTGCTTCTTGTAAGAGTCATGTTTCTGTCCAGATTTGTAGTTTTTGTGTTTTGCCTGGAATGCTCCTTCTGTTCCACCATTGTGTCTATCATCCAGCCTTGCTTCATGGGATTGTAATGAAACTACTAGCTCCCCCACTGTCATTTCTTTTAAATCTTTAGTTTGTTCGATGACAACAACGTATGGGTCAAACCGTTCTTGTAAAGAACATAAGACTTTAGAGACCAATGCATCTTCTTTGATCTCATCTCTGTAGGCTCTCATCTCGTTTGCTAGTTCTGTGACTTTGTTCGCAAAGTGTTTGATACTCTCTCTCTTTCTCCTTGTTTCATGGTGTAGTAACTAGCCCTTAGCCTTTGTAGCTTTATCATCGCAATTTTAGGGTCTCCTTGAAACCGTTCCTTCAATAGATCCCAAGCGGATTTAGAAGTCTCACATACTGATAAATGCGCTCTGAAAATCTCGTCGGACACTGCACTATACAATAACTGTAGTGCAGGTTGGTCTTTCGGCTCTATATCCTCCCAGAGAACCAGTGCTCTCTGCTGCTCTTCTCCTGTAGTTACTTCCCCCATAACTGGTGTTGCAGGAACCCCTTCTGTTACTACTTTCCACAGCTGTCTCGACCTCAACATTGCTTTCATTTTAATCACCCACAGATTGTAGTTTTTGCCCTAAAAAACTGGTATAGTTGGAGCTGTTGTCTGCATGTTTAACCTGTAGGGGTTTAGTCGAGATTAGAATTTTACCTCAGATTTCCTTGGCTGAAACTGGTCTGAAAAACTGGTTCTTGTCCTGCTGGTGCTTGATAGTGCTTTAGTGCTGTTGTGCTTGTGCTCTATGGTCCCTAAACCATAAAGCTCTTATACCAATTGTTGTCTTTTAGGTTATGAAATAATTTGAAGAATTCATAACCCTATTGCTGATTCTTGTTTCTTACTGTTTTGTGCAAACATAAAGGAAATAGAAATTGAAATGAAAACCTTAAACTTCAGTAGGATTTTTGGTGGTTTTAGAGTGTGATTTTGGATGGGAAATAGAATTGAAAATGGGGATTATGTGAGTGTGATAAGATACACACACTCTTCACCCCTAATTCATATATTCTCAAAATACAGGTCACTATCACTCCATGCCTAATATGGAGTTACACAAGCATAGTTTGACCTCTAAATTCAATCTAGGTATTGTCCAAAAATAAACATAGCCATTCTGAAATTTCAGTAAAATTTTTCTGATTCTGATTTTTTGATTTTTGCAGGGGACAAGGCTTCAAATTGGGCTTCAGAACGGTTGGGCTTCGTCTTCAATATGGGCTTCGGCACTAGCTAGAGCCCATTTCTTCTTCTCTTTTCCAGCAGCAGGGTCATTCTGGTTTTTCCCATTTTGCTCCAACCCTAGCTGCCGCTCGTCTCTCTCTTGATCGCCATGCCTGAGCCGGTCATAGCCATCAAAATATACATTTGATCCAACAAAAGGGAGAAAGATCTTGGTTCAGAGATAAAAGTGGTTTCTTTGACTGAGTAGCCATCTCTACGGGGCTTAAGGTAACATTAAGTTGTTTCTTTGGCTGACTATAAACGATTGAAAGTCGCATCAAAGTTTTGCTGACCAGAGAAACATTCCTAAAGTTACCATCTTTATCATAATAACCCGCACTTGCAGATTTAACTGACCTCAACCCATTGATATTAATACCAACATGGTTATCATCGATGTCACCGAATTCATCATCTTTGTGAGTATCAAGCTCGACAGCGATAACATGGTTGGAGCTATTCCAATTATTTGTGTCGTTGAAAAGGCCAATATACTGATCAGGAAAAGCCTTAGGTATGCCTTTGGTAGGAGAGAGAACAAAAGCCATTCCATGGGAACCATGTTGTTCTTTCTCAGGAGCGATTGCGAAGAAGAAGTTGAAGTTCCATTAGAGGATGATTTCTTGAAAGTGAAACGTTGTTGCCCGAAAGCTTGGCCACACACATGCTTTTTGGTGTTTGTTAATCTAGTAAACCCATTTGGATCTTCATTTGCTGACCCAACTAAACTCAATTTAGCGTGGGAGTCTTCTATAGATGAAGACAGAATGATGAACAACACTAGAAGGGTTTCTTGTAAGAATATTTTACCATACATGATCTTTGCTTTGTCTTTGAACACTGTCTGGATGAAGGAAGTTACTGAAAAGAATAGATGAAGAAAAGTTAAGTCAAGTCAATCAATTACACCAACAATCATGAATAAGTCGGTCTTCATCACAACGAACCAAACCAACCACTCATTTATACAGAATAGATTATTTTTTGGTAATCTAATCTATGCCAAAGCAAAAAAACCTGAGTGAACAATGAAATGGTCAGGTGACATTTCCACCATAGTTATATCTTTTTTGGTTTTGCTAGCTAATTGTAGACCATCAAATACAAAAATATTACTCTTGAGGGAAGGTTGCATTTATGGCCGTTAGATTATTCAGTAGGCTTGATCTTGACGTTTCATTTTTTATATTGCTTTTAGTCGTTGGATTATTTTCTGGGGCATGATCTTGACCGTTCAACATTATCTTCTTTTCCAGGTGTTTTTCCCTGGTCATTCTTCACGATTGGGGGGTTCGGTGTTTTAGGATTCTTGGGTCGACGATTGGTGATTCCTTCATTTCTTTGCATTTTTCGGTTGATTTCTTTATTCCCTTGCGTTTCTCGGTTGATTTCTTCCTTCTTTTGCGTTTCTCGGTTGTTTTGTTGATGATTACTGTTTGGGTTTGCATTATCATTGATTTTTTCGGTTGATTTAAGGATTTCTCCTTCGAAATATTTCTTTGTTTGCTTCGTCGATGATATATGTTTAAGTTTGTTATGGTGATTTCTGGCTGGATTTGTGTAATCATAGGTTTTCTTTGATTGATTTAGGGATCTTGAGTTTTCGGTAAGTTTGATTGTTGATTTCTCCTTCGAATGCTTTATTCGTTTGCTTTGTCGATGATATTCGTTTGAGATTCTTATGATGATTTGATTTTCGATTAGATTTGTGTGATCACGGTTCGTTCTCAGTTGAATTGGGGATCTATGGTTTTTTGGTGGGTTTGATTGGTGATATTCCTTTCGAACGCTTTGTTTGTTTGGTATGTCGATTGTTGTTATGGATCATTTTTCTATTAGTGTTTTAAACATTCGTTATACATCATTTTATGGGAATAGGTTTTGTTTTTAGGCGGCGGTGCATTATTCCGTGATGCTCCCGCCGATTGTTTCAATAGGATGGACTATCATTTTGTTGCTCCCGTCGATTCTTCGGTTTGTTTTGTAGATCATATTCGGTATGATAGACTTTCTCGTTGATAATCTTGAACTTTTGAGTTACATCTCCTACAAGAATGGTCAAACCACTAATTGGTATATGCTCTATGCTATTAGCAACCACTATGGAAGCATGGGAGATGTATTTGTTTGTTTGTTTGGGGTGTTTACATTTGTTTGGTTTGCGGCTATTGTTTTGGTTATGTGTATATATATATATATGTGTGTGTGTGAGTGTGTGTGTGTTTAGTGACTTGCTGTCTATGTATTAGTTTGGTATCTCTTTTGTTCGACCCCTTATTTATATGTTGCCATATGTCTATTTTAAAATTTTCACATGTTTGACTTCTTTTTAGTTCAATATTTGTATTTTATATATATATATATATATGTATGTATTATAATTTATAGTCCACTGTTTTAGTTCTCGCTTTGTGTGGATTTTCTTTATCACTTTATCATGTATACTCCTCTTTACGATAATTTTCTACTCTCAAGAAGTATCCTACAAAATTAGGGTAAAAGAATCGTTCGTTTATGGACTTTTTTGTATGAGTCTGTGCGTAATCCAGCAACTACTCGCGAAATGGTAGTTTGTGATGAATGGGTATGTTATTTAACTTTGTTATATCGTGCTATGTCATTGAACCTATCTGGAAGTCGATTTGAAATATTTTGCAAATGTATTATCTTTTGTACTTCCAAATTACATTGTTTTGTAGGAGGATCAATATATAACAATGATTGTTGTTTCCATGTTAGATCTTGTGAGGCTTGTTTTATTCCTTCTCTTAACGATGTGAATTTATTCTCATTAAAATGACAATCAGCAAAACGAGTTGTGAACATGTCACCCATTTGTGGTTTAAGATATCTAATGATAGATGGTGAATTATATCTAACATATTTTCCCAATCTGCATTGTAGGCCCATTTTTATCCGTTGCGGTGGAGCAATCAGAATATATATTGCATAACCAAATATTCGTAGATGAGATATATTTGGTTATTGGTCATTTGCTAATTGCAATGGAGAATATTTATGATAAGAACTTGGCCTTATTTAAATTAGTATTGCAACATGTAAACTGGCATGTCCCCAAACAGAAACTCAGAGTTTCGTTTTCATTAGTAATGGTCGAGCAATAAGTTGGAGACGTTTAATCAATGACTCTACAATACCATTTTGTGTATGAACATGTGGTACGTGATGTTCAATCTCAATACCAATCGATGTAAAATAGTCATTGAAAGCTTGAGAAGTGAATTCACCAGTATTATCAAACCTCACCTTCTTAATAGGGTGATCGGGGAATCGAGGTCGTAATTTTGTTATTTGAGCAAGAAACCTGCAAATGAAACATTACGAGTTGTTAATAGACAAACGTGTGACCATTTGTTAGAAGCATCGATCATACCATAAAGTATCGAAATGGTCCACTTGGTGGATGAATAGGTCCACATATATCCCCATATAATCGTTCTAAAAATGATGATGATTCATGTCCAACTTTGATCGATGATGGTCTTATTATCAATTTTCCTTGAAAACAGGCAATACATGTGATCTCATGAGATTGAAATATCTTCTCATGTTTTAATGGATGATCATTGGAATTTTGAATGATTTTTCGCATCATTATCGGTCATTCCAAATCTTAAACATGTCTTCATACTTTGGGTTGAATGTGTCATATGATTCCATCATTCTTATTCTTGTGAAATATTTCCACAGCATGTTTCTTTCTAGAAACCATTATTGTGATATATAAAGATATTCACGATTTTCATCATTCGTTGTTTCAATATGATAACCGTTTCGTGAAATATATTTGAAACTCAATAAGTTTCTTTGTGATTGTGGAGAGAACAATGCATCTTGTATGATAAATTTTTCCCTCTAGATATTATATAAAGTTTGCTTCTCCACATCCCTCAATTATTTGTGCATTTCCAGCTATCGTATTGATACTGGGTTCATGTATTCTCAACTTGGAGAAATACTTTTTATCTTTCAATATTTTGTGCATTGTAGCATAATCCGCTAAAAATATATCTCCATCATTGAGATTTGATTTTAACAAATTTGATGTTATTTTTATCCGATAAAGATATTGATGCACCTGAAAAATATGAAATTAAAGATGTATATAATAATTTAACAAAAAATATTAAAAAATAATCTAATAAAACTTCATGTCAATATCTTTTTCATAATTTATCATATTTAAGTTTGTTAATAAAATCTGCGATATTCATTTGTTTCACAAAATGGTGCAGACCCAGTGGGACGAGCCTGATAAAATTTTATTAGTAGCTCATTTTATTATTCCACAACAAGGAGAATTTGTAATAATTTACCACAGGTTTTGGAAACCTTCGCTCGATATTATGACATTATCAGCATGTAATGTCAATAATATATTCTCCAATTTATCATAATCACTTATAGCTCCATTTTGGAGATTATTTTAAACATCGCAGAACGGTATTCGTCCACATATTTATAATCTTGGAATCTCGTATTTAGTCAATGAATATTTGCCTATGGGAGCATCACATATTTTTGCGATCGAATTTATCTTTAAGAGACCCCCATAAATTTGTGGGATCTTCTTTTGTAAGATATTCATCTTTTAGATCATAGACAATATTAGCATAGAAAAATGATGGCTTTTATTTTCCTCATCGAATGAATTATTGTACTTATCATTGTGTCAATGATCTTTTTACCTTTAAGATGCATTTTAGAATCAAATATTCATGTCATATAGTTTTTTCTAGTGGCAAATAGTGCCGTGATTTTGAGATTCACCAAGTTTGACATGAAGATCTGTTATCTTTAAAGAAAAATAAACAAATATAAGTTATGAGATTGAAAACAAAATTAAATAAATTATTATATAACAATTCATATGTTAGATCCGTTTATATTTATAGATAATTCATTTTTAGATTTATTTAACAAATTAATAATTAAATAAAAAACATAATTTAAATAAATTATGTGGTAAATTTTTTTATCATCCACATAAATAAAATAAATAACAAAATAAATATTATGTAAAAATGGTGTGGATTTTTCTATCCTCCACATAAATAAAAGACCAAAATAAATATAACGTAAAAAATACAAGTTAAATAATAAAAAATATAAGTTAAATAAATTATGGGGTGGATTTTTCTATCCTCCACATAAATAAAAGAACAAAATAAATATAACGTAAAAAATGGTGGCTTAGCCATAATAATAATAAACAACAGATAAATATTTATAAAATGTTAATATTATTGATCGGTGGTTGAGCCCACGTAATCATATAGTATTATATTATGTTCGAGACTTAGTCAACGATGTCTTTATAATATGATATATATTTATATTATGACCGGTATATATATTCCACGAGGTCTATATAATTTGTTTACTTGAAATTGAATCCAAATCGAAACCAAAATCGATTGGAGATCGAGATCGTAAAAAAATTGAAAATAATACATGTAACGTATAATAATGTATTTTTTTTCTTAATTAATTAGAACGATCGTGTGGTGATAATTTGTTAAAAATTAAATATAAATCGATATATATATATATATGTATATATGTATATGTTAATGCAATATTTTAGGGACATGTGAAATCTTTTGAAAATAAGGTTGTTGAGAAATTTAAGGAGAAGAAAGATTCAAAGCAAAAAATGATGAGAAGAAAAGGGAGTCAAGGAGAAGTAAAGGGAGTCAAGCTGGTGATACAAAAAGCGTGAGCATGTGAGGCTGGATAACCAGAGGGTGTACCTAGTTACACGAGAAGATTGGATGTGCTAACATGCTATAAAAATTAGTTGATCCATCCAGGTTGAAGTATCTAAAAAGTACGACAAACAAGTGAAAGTAGATCACTATGTTGTGCAAGTGTACTTAAAACGATACTGTGAAAAATTGAGAGAAACAATTAGTGTTCATTACATCTAACTCAGGGGGAGTTATTCGCGGAAGTCTTAAGTGCATTGTAAAGAAAGAAAAATGTACTTAAACGATTGATTCGTAAATAAATTTGGTATTGTTTCATGTATTTGGTTCTCTTGATTCTAGTTATTGATTAACGTTATCGTTCTACTGTTTTCAATTGGTACGAGAGCTGGTAACCTAAGTTTAGAGTAAATCTAATCACTGGTTTGAGATCCTAGAAGAGAACAACATGGAACGACCAAGAGACTTATATTCGTTCGGAAAACCAATCATGCTTGATGCTTCAAACTATGGATATTGGAAGGTAAAAATGAGAGCAAGCATAAGAGGATTTGATGAAGATGCTTGGAGTGCTGTGAAGAATGGATGGATTCCACGAACGGTAATAGATGAAAACGAGAACGTTAAGGAAAAACCTTCAGACCAATGGACACCGAGTGAGAAAAGAAATTCAACATTTAATGCACAAACTCTAACAACAATTTTTTCTTCTGTAGACATAAATGAATTTCAGCAAATTCAAGGATGTGAATTTGCTAAAGACGCATGGGATACTCTAGAAACCATACATGAAGGAACTGCAAGCGTTAAAAGAACTCAACTTGATATTTTGGAATATCAATTTGAAAAACTGATCATCTCGTTTTCATACGTATTTCTTGCACGATTTAGGAGACGTTTTTGATACATATGTGATGTTTTACGTATGATTCCGTATCCGTTTTACTTGCTTTCGTGCTTTTCATGTTCTTACAGGTTTTTACGCGTATTTGGACTATTTTGGAGCTAAAGGAACATGCACAGAGCTAAGGAGCAACTTTGGGGATCATCACGGGACAAACGGGACGAGATTGAGCATGGAAAAGCCTCACCCGGTCGGGCACAACCCTTGCACGATCGGGCAAAACCTACGGCCAATTGTGTGGACCATTTAGCACGACTCGGGCAAGCATTAGGACCATTTTGCCTTGTGCCCGAGCGGGCACACATGCCATGCCCGATCGGGCACCATTCCAGGCCCACAGGACGCGCACGAACTGCCCTAGCCGCACCCGAGCGGGTACACTCACTACCCGAGCGGGTAGCGGCCCGAAACTGCTCAAAACTTAAGTAAACTTAACTGAAAACATAAGGGAACTCGTGGGGCAATTAGGGCAACAATTGGACCGACTTAGGAGGCTTAAAAGGAGGAAAAAAGACGTGATTACAGCAAGCTTACAGAGGAGAACAATTCAGCGAAGATAGAGCAGATTCTTGCGAGGAGATAAGCGAGGAGCATTGGAAATCAAGCACCACCACTTCGGTTTTGTTTGGTTTTTATGTTCCTTAGACTCTCTACTATGTTTATGTTTCTTTACAGACGCATGAGCGAGTAGTTCGTTTGTTCTAGGAGAAGGGATTAGCCCTTGGCTATCCCGAGACCGCTTTTGATCTATTTTGAATGCATCTTCCCGTTCTAGTTCATCTATTCTTTATCTGAGTGCTATAATTTACTTGTGTTTACAAAGGCCACGTAGATACATGTATTAGAGATTAGGAGAAGGACCGAAAGGAGAATTCTAATCCTAGAAAGTCAGGTTTAGAACAACCGAGGTTAGGCCACGAAAGTAGGGTAACAACGGTTGAGGGTGAACGGGCGAATCACAGAGTTTATGGGTTTAGTTCAAGGTGTCAGCCACGAAAGTAGGGGGCAACTTGTCTAGATCACGTGTCTATGCCTTGAGAGAGGGTAGATATCATGTTAGGATCGTCCGCCTTAGATAGCTATAACTGGGATTGCATGATAGATAGGTTGGTCGTCGGTTTCGGTAGTCTTGTGGTGAAACCGGTTTCCTAGGACGCTTGTCTTATCGTTAGAACACAAGTAGTTTAGTTAATTTCAGTATTTCATTCCTTATCCACATTCTTTCGTTAGCAAGTTTGATTCATAGTTCGGGCTTAGGTAGCGTTGCATAGTCTCTGTGGGATCGACACCTAAAATACTACACACGTGCCGTGCACTTGCGGGTAGATTAGGTTATATTTAACTCTGATACGCATCAAGTTTTTGGCGCCGTTGCCGGGGACTATTGTCAACGCGTCTTAGATTCGAACCTAGAGTCCTTCTTGCTTTGTTTTTATTTTTGTTTTCTTTTCTTTCGTTCCTTCTACGTAAATTGTTCTTTGTTTGTCCTTTGCAGAACTTTCAGGTCGACAAAAGATGGATAATCAGAACGGCAATGGACAGATGCAATTACAGGCTCCTCCACCACGTCGTCTAAGGGATTACGTGGTGCCGAACATGAACAACGTGCAAACAGCCATAAGGATGCCTGCTGTTGCAAGAGAGCAATTCGAGATTAAGCCAGCAATGATAAATATGCTTTATCAGAAGCAATTCATGGGTGGAAACCATGAGGATCCACATCAGCACCTCAGAGATTTCCTCGAACTTTCAGGTACGTTCAAAATCCATGGAGTCTCTGAGGATGCAATCTTGCTGCGTCTTTTCCCTTTTTCAATTGGGGGAAAAGCGAAAGCTTGGCTGCAATCACTCCCCGCAGGATCTATCACCACTTGGGATCAGCTCTGCACACTGTTCCTATCACGCTTCTTTCCTCCGAGCAAGACAATTCAGATGAGGGGGGAAATCACAACATTCAGATGCAGAGATGGAGAGAATATGTTTGAGGCGTGGGGTAGATTCAAGGATCTTCTACAGTCATGCCCACACCGTGGACTTGAGCAGTGGCACGTTATCCAAACTTTTTATAACGGAATTTCAGATGAGCACCGCATAAGGTTGGATAACGCTGCCAGAGGATCATTCATGGATCTGAGCGTCGAGGAGGCATTCGAGCTAATTGATAACCTCGCCATGAACCACACCATGTGGTCAACCCCAAGAGGTATGCCTACTAGCACTCGACGTTTATATGAGCCTAACGAGAATAGAGCTATGGGTAATGCAGCGGATGCCATGTACTGTGCGAATTGCGGAGACACGGACCATGTAGCGTATCAATGCACAGTACATGAGGATTACGAACAGATGAATTATGCCCAGCAGCAAGGCAACACGCAATTCGGGAACACCTACAACCCGAATTGGAGGAATCACCCGAACTTGTCATATCGAACGACTCAACCGGTGAAGTATTCGGAGTTTCCACCAAGGCAGAATAATTTCCAGCAAAACAACCAACAACTCCAGCAAGCACAGCAAGCTCCACAAGGCCCTCAACCTCCTCAAGTCGTTTCACCAAACCTAGAGGGGGTATTGCTCGAATTTATGAAGAAGCAGGAGCAGCAACAACAGGAGCTTAGATCTCAGATGGAATCTCTCAGTACACATGTGAAGATGTTGGAAAACTCCATAGCACAACAGGCTGCCTCATCCTCTCGGAATCCCGGACAGCTTCCCGGTAAGCCCGATCTTAACCCGAGAGAGCATGTGAATGCTATTTCTGTGTGCAACGATGATGAGGATGAGAATCCGCCCTCAAATGTGCGAGGGGATGCTGCTGGTACATCCATGAATATAGGTCGAGGTAAGGTTGCGATTATGGAAGGATTCGAACCAGATTTAGATAAGCCATGCGTTGCTCCTCCGGCGTACATACCTCCGATACCGTATCCTCGACGATTGGTAAGCAGTAAGAACCAAGAGAGAGTGGGCAGATCTATAGAAGGTCTCAAGAAGCTAGACATCAACATGCCATACGTGGAAGCAGTCCAAAAGATGCCTAATCGTGAGGTAATGACCAAAGAGAAGCACACCGAAGAGAACGAGACTGTAGCACTCACCGAAGAATGCAGTGCAATTCTTCAGAACAAGCTGCCACCAAAGCTAAAGGACCCCGAAAGCTTCTCCATCCCATGCAAAATAGGTAATCTCGATATTGAAAATGATTTGTGTGATTTAGGGGCAAGCGTGAGTATCATGCCACACACAATTTTCAAGCGGATGGAGTTTGGGAACCTTAAACCAAC
>CM071862.1:3075123-3095819 GCA_036759665.1 Gynandropsis gynandra
AGTCTATGGGTTTAGTTCATGGTGTCAGCCACGAAAGTAGGGGGCAGCTTGTCTAGATCACGTGTCTATGCCTTGAGAGAGGGTAGATATCATGTTAGGATCGTCCGCCTTAGATAACTTTAACAGGGATTGCATGATAGATAGGTTGATCGTTGGTTTCGGTAGTCTTGTGGTGAAACCGGTTTCCTAGGACGTTTGTCTCACCGTTAGAACCCAAGTAATTTAGTTACTTTCAGTATTTCATTCCTTATTCACCTTCTTTCGTTAGCAAGTTTGATTCGTAGTTTGGGTTTAGGTAGTGTTGCGTAGTCTCTGTGGGATCGACACCTAAAATACTACACACGTGCCGTGCACTTGCGGGTAGATTAGGTTATTTAACTCTGATACGCATCAAAAACTGGAAATGGGATAATACGAAAGTGTCAAGGAGTTCAGGAGTAGAATGAATGCAATTGCTAATGAGGTAAGTGTACTTGGACAAACCTCTGATGATAAGAAACTGGTCAAGAAGTTGCTTAGATGCCTGCCAAATAAATTTCATGCTCAAAAAGTTGCTATGAATATGTCTTTAAATACTAATACTACAAGTTTTAGAGAGATTGTTGGGATTCTGGTTGCCTATGAATTAGAGCTTCAACACTAACAAGGCAACTCAATGAAAGAAGGAAGTAAAGGAGTGGTTCTTCAAGTCAACGATGAAAATTCCAGACTGGATAATCTTGGAGAAAACAGTGTTCTATGACCAGAAAGTTTGGAACATTCATGAAAAACATACAAGAGTCAGACGATCAACAATTGATTAACAAGGAAGCAAGAAACATAACAAGCCTGGAGTTCAATGTCATGAATGCAAAGGATTCAGACATTTTAAATCTGACTGTGCAAGTATATTAAAGAGAGAAAGTGTTTTGAAGGGACTATAAGAAACACAATGTTACAAATGCAATGGCTTTGGACACACAATAAATGAATGTGCAGACAACAGTGTGATCAAAGGAAAGTCACTAATCACATTAAGTGAATCAAGTTCAGATTCTGAAGACAATAATGAAGTTGATTTGTCAAGTTTTGTTGCATTCATTGGAATAATAGAAGAAAATGGAAAAGAAGAAAAAGAAGGTAACAAAGTTGATGAGACAAAAATTTAAGAAGAAGATGAAGTAGATGTGGAAACTATCTATAATGAGTGGCTGAAAATGAGCAAGCTAAACATTCAACTAGTCAAGACTAATGAGAAACTAGAAGCTCAAATTGAAGAAATGAAGCAAGAAGTAGCACTGAAAGAAGAAGAAGTGTGTTTTGTCTAACGCCAACGAAGAAACTAATAAGCAACTGAAGATGGTTTCTAATGGTACTGAAAAACTTGATCATCTTCTCTCATTAGGGAAACAAAAAGGAGATAACCATGGAATTTGTTATATGGAAAATAAAGGAACGACTAAGAGAAAATTTGTTTCTGGAGGCAAATTAGTAGAATCTCCTTCTACGACACAAGAAAGACTACAACAGAGCTACTCATCTAAGAAAAATAGAAATCACAGAATGTTTAACTCAAACAAGAGACATCATGGAATTTTGGACATCTTACTCATCATGGATACAACTCTGGAGGACATTCTCAGTTTCCGTATCTAAAGAAAAATATAGTGAGATGTTATTTCTACAGAATAAGAGGACACAAACAGATCACATGTAACAAAAAACTCAGGTTTGATTTAGGTACACGATCATCAAACAATTGCTATGTTTGGAGTGAAGAGAAGATATGTCTCAAAGCAATATAGAACAATTTATCCCTATGCCATCAAAGACTAGGACACGTCAACTATAGATCGCTTGTAAAGCTATCAAGTTCAAACATTGTCAGAGGTATACCTAAACTGAATCTCGATAGAACTGAAATTTGTAAACCATGTTAATTGGGAAAATATGTTAAGGTTCATCAAAAGAAAATGCCAGATTTCAAGACTGGTAAGATACTAGACCTTGTACATATGGATTTGATGGGACCAATGAAGACTGAAAGCTTTGGTGGAAAAAGGTATATATTTGTGGTTCTTGATGATTTCTCAAGGTATGCATGGGTTAAATTCCTAAGAGAAAAATCTGGCACTTTTGAACTGTTCCATTACTTATTCTTTCAATTGAAAGACACAAAGTAGTATTGAATGAATTCGAAGTGATCACGGGAACGAATTTGAAAATGATGTTTCATAAGTTCTGTTAAAAACACGATATAATTCATGAGATTTCTGCACCAAAAATACCACAACAAAATGGTGTAGTTGAAAGGAAGAATAGAACAGTCAAGAGATGGCTCGTGCCATGCTTCATGCAAAATCTATCTTCATTTGATTCTGGACAGAAGCTATAAACACAACTGGCTATATCATAAACCGTGTATTTGTTCGACCAGATATGTCAAAAACTCCTTATGAATTCTGGAAAGGTAAAAGTCCAAACTTAAGTTATTTTCATGTTTTTGGATGTACTTGCTATGTATTGAAGGATAGAGAATATCTTAGTAAGTTTGATGCAAAAAGTGATAAAGGAATCTTTCTTGGTCATGGCACTAATACAACTACATACAGAATTTTTAACCTGCAAACTAGATCAATTGTTGAATCTGTAATTGATAGTGTTTTATATCCATTCTCTACAAATACAATGCAAGAACATTCTGAAATAAACAATGAAAATTTAAGTGTACCTGCTAAACAGACTGTGACTGAAAACAGAATGGAAGATGAACATACTGAGTGCAAACATCACAAAAATGACATGGAGCAGACAACGGTACATCGAAAACAACTCAATTGATGATATCATTGGTAAATTGGAGATGCTAGAAAAACACGTGATAAACCTAGGGTAAATTATCATGATATGGTCAAATTTTCCCTTTTTATGTCTCAAACAGAACCAAAGTGTGTTTGTGATGCATTAGATGATTAATCCTGGATCAAAGCAATGCATGAGGAATTAGAACGGTTTGTTAGAAATGATGTTTGGATATTGGTTCCTCGTCCATTTGAAGTCAATGTTATTGGAACAAAATGGATCTTTAAGAATAAAACCAACGAACTAGATGAAATTGTTAGAAATACGGCAAAATTGGTTGCACAGGGGTATACATAAGTTAAAGGTGTTAATTTTAACTTTTGCACCCGTTGCTAGATTAGAATCAATTAGACTATTGCTTGGAGTTGCATGTTTTTTTGTTCTTAAACTGTTTCAGATGGATGTCAAGAGTGCTTTCTTAAATCGAATTCTGCAAGAAGAGGTCTATGTTGAACAACCAAAAGGTTTTGAAGATCCACACCATCCAGATCTTGTCTACAAGTTGAAGAAAGCCTTGTATGGACTGAAGCAACTTCACGTGCGTGGTACGAACGGTTAATAAGGTTTCTAATCTAGAACGATTACAAAAGAGGGGAGTAGACAAAACTCTATTCATTCATAAATCTCACAATGTTGTTCTGGTTGTACAAATCTTTGTTGATGATATTGTCGTTGGTTTAAAATCACAGGATAAAGTCAACTAATTTGTACAAACCATGAAATAAGAGTTTGAGATGAGTATGTTTGCTGAGCTAAGCTATTTTCTTGGTTTACAGATAAAACAAGTTGATGAAGGATTGTTCATATCTCAAAGTAAATATGCAAAAAATCTAGTGAAGAGATTTGAATTAGATCAAAGTAAGTCAGCAAATATACCTATGTAGTCATCAAGTATACCTATATAATCGAAAAATCTAGTGAAGAGATTTGAATCAGTTTCAGTTATAACGACCAATGATGCAAAGCTAATTCATGTTTAAATACTCCTCTATGTTGAAATTGTCACATAAGAGTATACCTGCAAAAGGTAATCAAGGAGCTTGTTATATGAACAAAAGGATATCTAAATAATGTCCTATAAGCTGATGATTTTAATAAAAAAAAAGGTTGAATATGAATAAATTCTTTATGAGTGAACTGAAAAATTGTATAAGTGTACTTAAAAATCAATATTATGAGTTATTTGTTTTTTCTTAACGGTCTGATTTTTTTCTTATACATTTTTTTAATCAGGTAATGTTTGAAAAAAAAATGAGAAAAATAAAAACAGGGTGATTACTTTAAGTAAATAAGGCGGTTTATTTAGAAAATGGTTTTGTGATGTGATATTTTGGTGGTTGACGTGACTGGTGCAGTTATTTCATTTTTTAATTGTTTGATACATTTGTTTTAAAACCATTTTGTCTTACATTTGAGTGCATTTTGAAAAACCCTAGTTATTCTTTGCGAAATAGGAGAGAGAAATTTCTATGCAGTTTTTCAAAACAAGCTCAACAATGAACACCAAGGCGTCAAGAATCCATTCGTTGAGAGGTGATGCAACGATAATGTTCAACAATGAACTAGTAAGGGTAGCAGATCTTGTATTCACAAACAATCCACCAAGGATTAATGGGAAAAGATACAAAACCATGGCGAGAAAGAGAGTGGTTCCGCGGAAAAGGGAAAATACACGACCGGCCACACCTCCTATAGTATTGGTAGAATCGTCTCTCATCCCAGAACCATAACATGGAAGTTCCAGTTCTTCATCAGTGAAAAGTATTCGGCATAATGTGTCGGATCATCAACGTTCATCTGTTCCCCGAGTTCCCTCACTAAGGAAAACACTAAAATGTCCTCTTCAAAAGCCTATTCCAGGAACTTTACTTGGAAATAGATCTGTCTAGGTACGAGATCTTAAAGGAATAAGAGATCCTCAATGAGAGAGGGTTGAATGTGAATCAGTTCAAATATTTGCCTCTATGGAAGTTACTGGTTGAACGAATTCTGACCCATACAGTGACAAATATTGTCTTTGTGTCTAAGGAATTAGTTTACGAGTTCTATGCTAACTTGAACTCTGAGATTGATAACCCAGGGTTAGAAATGTTTGGACAAATATACGTAAGGGGAAGGGTGGTGAGATTCGATGTTGAGGTCATAAAAATTTTTTTTGGTACACCTAATATAGAGACATCAAGAGCCAAGGAATTCCAAATTGATCTAGACATAGATGTGATCACAAAGGAACTCATGGATGTAGAGATGATATCTTGGCCAGGACAAATCCCAAATTCGAAGCTGAATTTGGAATACGCTTTGCTAAATAAAATATGTCGAATGAATTGGATCCCTAAAAAGAAACTGATGGAATTCAACATGACACTGTTGTCCATCTCTACTATATCAAGAAGAATATCCCTCTGAATCTTGGGAAAGTGGTTCAAGATCAGATCATAGGGCTAAGGTTATCAAACTCAAAGAAGTTCATTCTGCCATTCCCATGCTTAATCCAAAACATCCTAACTCAGCAATTTCCAGATATTGTTGGGAAAGAGGAGATGCGAGAGAAGATTCCTCCGTGGGTAATCTTTGAAAAAAAATATGTTGCGAAGATGCAAGCTTCAAGAGAAATAAGAAATGTTGAAAATGATGTTTCGCAGAACATCATTGACTTGGAAAAAAGGCTGGCAGCTGTGGTCACTAAAATTTAAAATATCCAGAAGGAGTCGAAGACCATCTCGAAGCTAAAAAAGAATAAATTAGTTCAATTATAGAATTCATGATTGTTTTTCTGTTTCTGAATCTAATTTACATTTTTCTGAATATCTTATCACAGAAACTGGGGGAAAGAATTAAGAAAGGAAGGCACAATCGAGCAAAGCGGCCGGAAAAAGACCAAGACAGAATTAATTTGTGTTCCTATCTTGTGTTCCTATTTTGAACTGATTTTTTAAGTACACTTGCTATGATTTGTTAATTTGAACGTGTTTCTTTAAGTGTACTGAAATGCTTGAACTCGTATGATCTTTATTGCATTAATATGTTGTTTGAATTCTATGTGTTTTTCTAATAACTGTGCTTATATATAATATTATTAATATATAATATTATTAATATATAATATTATTAATAATAAGAATAATATATATATATATGTATATACTAAAAACAGTAGAACGACAATGTTAATCAATAACTAGAATCAAGAGAACCAAATACATGAAACAATACCAGCTTTATTTACGAATCAATCTTTTAAATGCACTTGTATTTCTTACAATGGACTTAAGACTTCCGCGAATAACTCCCCTTGAGTTAGACGTAAATAAACACTAATTGTTTCTCTTAACTTTTCACTGTATCATTCTAAGTACACTTGTACAACTTAGTGGTCTACTTTCACTTGTTTGCCGTACTTTTTAGATACTTCAACCTAGATGTGTCAACTACTTTTATAGCATGTTAATCTTTCTTTAGTTTTGACTCTTGAAATTGCTACATATAATTGTCGGTGACTTAAAACTTTGGGTTTAGTAAATATATACCTACCCGATTAATGCTTTGTCCTTGAAGTTTGTTAATTGTCATTGCAAAGCATAACATTACATGGAGTTGTTTTCGTTTAAAATGAAATGGTAAAGTTGTGGTTGTTGGAATTAATGGAAATCATGGTATGAATAATTTATCGCCTGCATGAGTTCCTGTAATTATTTTACCTTCTATTACGTTGTTACCTAGTTGTGTTATTTTGAGTCGTGTTCCATTGCATAATCCGAGCATTGGATCAATTTTTCGTAAAAGTATAATAGGTGCTTCTTCTTTGAATGTTAAACAATGATTGGGAATTCCCAGATATTTTAAACTGTTTAAAAACTATGTACTATACAATTCGCATGTGTCATTATTATCTAAATCCTTATCGCATAATGAATCAGAGCTCAGATATTGTCTTGAATATCCAAGAATTTTTTTGTAAGAAGTTTTTATTTATTTCATCAACAATTTTATTTTTGGGATATAGTAATGCTTGGTCATGAAAATAGAAAGGGTTTTGATATTTAGTTTTTATATTTGGATATACGTGATTTGTGATACATTCAATTGGATCTTATGTTTGTGTAATCAATAAATCTTCAGGCACATCAATTAAACATTCATCGTTGCTAGGCTTAGATAATGTATCATCTCTTAATTTGAATACCCAATCAGATAAAACCTATAATTCATGATTATTTGAGGATCTAGCATTCACTTCTAATCGCATATTTTTAGTTAATTTCATAAGCGACAAAAATTCAAAAGATAAGAAGAGTTTATACATGCTTGGACAGGTTCATGCCTATTTCCTTTTGTAATAACTGGTAAAATTTAATGAACCCATAATATCTTTTATACTTTTGTGTAAAGCTTCAAAGCGATGCTTATAAATCATTGATGCTTCATCCCAAATTATAAGACATGTTTTTTTATCAGTTCTGATAAATTTGTTCCTAATTTATTGTTACAGATTGAATCTTCGTTAATATCTATCAGTATTGAAAATCGTGAATGTGTTGTACGACCTCCCTGTAACAAAAGCGATGCAATACCACTTGACGCAATGTTTAGAACAATGTGTTTACGGGATCTTATTGCTGCCGATAACGTCTTCCATAGAAAAGTTTTTCCAGTTCCTCCATGTTTGTATAAGAAAAATATCTGACCTCTATTTTGGTCAATTGCACTCATAATTTCGTTATAGACTAAGTGTTGTTCAGATGTTAATTGCAATTTGAGATTGGTAAATTCAGTTTGCATTAAGCTTTGATCATATGATAATTCTTCGTACACCAATCTATTAATTAATGCTTGGCTTCAGCTTCTTCTGGGAAATGGTATTGAAGGATATTGTTTAAGTGATCGGTTTTTTTGTAATAATTTTTCTATTTCACCGAGCGTTGCATTTTGTATATTTTCATCAGTCATAGTCAGTTCTGCAGTGGAAAATTGAAATAGTTAAAATGTTTTAGAATTAGTGAACTAAATTTTTTAATATTTGGTAGAAAACATTTTCACTTGGTAATTTCAATAATCGTCATCGTCTATACATAATATCGTCACCTAATAGTTGCCATGTCGTTGACCACACATGTTCGGAGGTCGAAATACATTCCGTTATTAATAAGCTAACAAAAAATATTCGTAAATACATTGGAGATGCCCATTTACTTGCTTCTTTAATTGTGTTTATATATTCTTAATCGTCATCTAAAGGCCCTAATACTCGACATGTATCTTTAAATGTATTATATAAACAGCTGTTGTTTGTACGAATGTTTTCAAATGAAGTTGGTCCACACATTTTATTTAATAACATTCATAAGTAATATAGTTCTCCAACATTTGGATTGATGTGTTGTAATCTACCGATGCAAATCCGCGTTTGCATATTGTCCATGCACTGTGTTTTTTATTCCACACAAATTTCGTTGGTAAATTGCAATATGATAACTGGAGAGCCTCGGGATATAAAGCATTTGCATTTAAACCATTCCGTAAGCATTGTTCGTTGTATGGGTTCATTCGATTATATCAGACAATTCATCTTCTTCGTCAAAAACTATATTTTATTCGTCGGGCAAATTGAATTTTAACGTTTCCATGTGTATACATCTGTAATGAATATTGAATTTAAATATTCTCCAACAAGCTTCGCATCCTAAAATATCCTAGAAGGGTTTCTTGTAAGAATATTCTACCAGACATGATCTTTGCTTTGTCTTTGAACACTGTCCGGATAACGGAAGTTATTGAGAAGAATATATGAAGAAAATTCAAGTCAAGTCAAGTCAACCAATTACACCAACCATCACGAATAAGTCGGTACTTCATGACAATGAACAAAACCAACCACTCATTTAGACAAAGGAGAATACATTATTTTTTCGCAATCTTATCTATACTAAAGCAAAAGACTGAGTGAATAATGGAAATGTCAATCGTTAGATTTTTTTGTTTTGTTGGCTAACTGTAGACCATCCGATACAAAAATATTACAGTTGAGGAAATGATGCATTTATGGTTGTTAGATTATTCGGTAAGTTTGATCTTGACCCTTCATTTGTTATATTGCTTTTAGCCGTTGGATTATTTTCGGGGACATGATCTTGGCCGTTCAACATTATTCTCTTTTCCAGGTGTTTTTCCCGGGGTCATTCTTCACGATCGTGGGTTTTGGTGTTCTAGGATTCCTGGATCGGTGATTAGCGATTCCTTTCTTTCTTTGCGTTTTCGGTTGAATTTTTGTGTTTTCCGGTTGATTTCTTTATTCCCTTGCATTTCTCGGCTGATTTCTTCCTTCTTTTGCGTTTCTCGGTTGTTTTGTTGATGATTTCCGTTTGGGTTTGCATTATCATTGATTTTTTCGGTTGATTTGGGGATTTCTCCTTCGAAATCTTTCTTTGTTTGCTTCGTCGATGATATATGTTTAAATTTGTTGTGGTGATTTACTGTTGGGTTTGTGTAATCATAGGTTTTCTTCGATTAATTTAGGTATCTGGGGTTTTTGGTAAGTTTGATTGTTGATTTCTCTTTCGAATGCTTTATTCGTTTATTTTGTCGATGATATTCGTTTGAGATTCTTATGATGATTTGATTTTTGATTGGGTTTGTCTAATCACGGTTTGTTTTCAGTTGAATTGGGGATCTATGGTTTCTTGGTGGGTTTGATTGGTGATATTCCTTTCAATGTTTTGTTTGCTTGGTATGTCGATTGTTGTTATAGATCATTGTTCTATTAGCGTTTTAAACCTTCGTTATACATCATTTTTGTGGGAATAGGTTTTGTTTTTAGGCGGCGGTGCATTATTCTGTTATACTCCCGCCAATTGTTTCAATAGGATGGACTACGTTTTGTTGCTTCTGTCGATTTTTTGATTTGTTTTGTAGATCATATTCGGTAGGATTAAATTTCTCATTGATGATCTTGACCTTTCGAGTTACATCTCCTACAAGAATGGTCAAACCACTAATTGGTATATGCTCTATGCTAGCAACCACTATGGAAGCATGGGAGGTGATCAATACACTTCCTTTGTCCATGTAAGTGAAAATTGAATAAGATTTTTATTGATTTTAAAATCTAAATGTTGTCTTGCTCTATGCTATCAACAACCACTATGGAGAAATAGGAGATGATCACTACACCGTCTTTGTCCATGTAAGTAAAAACTTAATAAAAATGAATTGCTTTTGAAATCTAAATGTTCTCTTATGGCATTCGTGTTGGGGTAATGGTGAATGGTTTGATCAGATTTGGTAGATTTGGTGGTGAGAATGGTGCTCATTAAATGCGAATTGGTTTCGAGGAATTCGACATGTATCTAATTGTTTTTCATGTTAGATTTCATATATCTATGGATGTATATATTTGTTTATCTTTTTGTTATTTCTCTATTTGTTTGGTTGGATTTGCGACTGTTATATTGTATGACTGTCCTAAGTTAGGATTCATATATTTATGGATGTATGTATTTGTTTATCTGTTTGTGGTGTTTACCTTTGTTTAGTTTGCGGTTGTTGTTTTGGTTATGTGTGTGTGTGTGTATATATATATATATATGTGTGTGTGTGTGTGTGTCTGTGTTTAGTGACTTGTTGTCTATGTATTAGTTTGGTATCTCTTTTATTCGACACCTTATTTATATGTTGTCATGTGTCTTTTTTAAAATTTTCACATATTTGACGTCTTTTTAATTTCATATTTGTATTCTATATATATATATGTATTATAACTTATAGTCCACTGTTTTAGTTCTCGCTTTGTGTGGATTTCCTTTGTTACTTTATCATGTATACTCCTCTTTACGATATTTTCTACTCTCAAGAAGTATCCTACAAAATTAGGGTTTAGAATCTTTGTTTATGGACCTTTTTGTAAGAGTCTGTGCGTGATCCAGCAACTACTCGCGAAATGGTAGTTTGTGATGAATGGGTATGTTATTTAACTTTACTATATCGTGCTATGTCTTTGAACCCATCTGGAAGTTGATTTGAAATATTTTGAAAATGCATTATTTTTTGTACTTCCAAATTACATTTTTTTGTAGGAAGATCAAGATATAACAATGATTGTGTTTTCCATGTTAGATCTTGTGAGGCTTGTTTTATTCCTCCTCTTAAGGATGAGAATTTATTCTCATTAAAATGACAATCATCAAAACGACTTTTTAACATGTCACCCATTTATGGTTCAAGATATCTAATGATAGATGGTGAATTATATCCAAACATATATTCCTCATCTCCACTGTGGGCCCATTTTTATATGTTGCGGTGGAGCAATCAGAATATATACTGCATAACCAAATACTCATAGATGAGATATATTTGGTTATTGGCCATTTGCTAATTTAAATTAGTGTTGGCCTTATTTAAATTAGTGTTGCACTCATAGATGGACAATATTTATGGTTAGCACTTGGCCTTATTTAAATTAGTGTTGCAACATGTAAAATGGCATGTCCCCAAACTGAAATTGGGAGTTTCGTTTTCATTAGCAATGGTCGAGCAATAAATTGGAGACGTTTAATCAATGACTCTACCATACCACTTTGTGTATGAACATGTGGTACATGATGTTCAATCTCAATACCAATCGATGTAAAATAGTCATTGAAAGCTTGAGAAGTGAATTCACCAGCGTTATCAAGCCTCACTTTCTTAATAGGGTGATTGGGGAATCGAGATCGTAATTTTGTTATTTGAGCAAAAAACCTCGCAAATGCAACATTGTGAGTTGATAATAGGCAAACGTGTGACCATTTGTTAGAAGCATCCATCAATACCATAAAGTATCGAAATAGTCCACTTGGTGGATGAATAGGTCCATATATATCCCCATGTAATCGTTCTAAAAACGATGGTGATTCATACTTTGACCGATGATGGTCTTATTATCAATTTTCCTTGAAAACAAGCAATACATGCAAGCTCGTGAGATTGAAATATCTTCTCATGTTTTAATTGATGACCATTGGAATTTTGAATGATTTATCGCATCATTATTGAACCAGGATGACCCAATCGGCCATTCCAAATCTTATACATATCTTCATACTTTGGGTTGAATGTGGCATATGATTCCACTATTCATATTTTATGAAATATAATCAAGAGGATAAAGCTGATAATATTTTCACAGTATGATTCTTTCTAGAATAGTGATATAAAGATATTGATATTTTTATCTGATAAAGATATTCATGCACCTAAAAAATATGAAATTAAAGATGTATATAATAATTTAACAAAAAATATTAAAAAATAATCTAATAAAACTTCATGTCAATATCTTTTTCATAATTTATCATATTTAAGTTTGTTAATAAATTCAGCGATGTTCATTCGTTTAACAAAATGGTGCAGATCCAGTGGGACGAGCATGATAATTTTTTATTGGTAGCTCATTTTAATATTCTACAACAAAGAGAATTCGTAATAATTTATGAAAGGTTTTGAAAAATTTCGCTCGATATTAAGATATTATCAGCATGTAATGTCAATAATATATTCTTCAATTTATCATAATCACTTATAGCTCCATTTTGGAGATTATTTTAAACATCTCATTATGGTATTCATCCACAGATTTATAATCTTGAATCTCGTATTTAGCCAATGAATATTTGCCTATAGGAGCATCACATATTTTTGTGAACGAATTTATCTTTAAGAGACTCCCATAAATTTGTGGGATCTTCTTTTGTAAGGTATTCATCTTTTAGATCATAGACAATATTAGTATAGAAAATTCATGGCTTATTTTCATTGTGTCAGTGATCTTTTTTGCTTTTAGGATGCATTTTAGAATCAAATGTCCACCTCCACATAAATAAAAGAAATAACAAATTAAATATAACGTAAAAATGGTGTCTTACCCATCCTTATAACAATAATAAAATAATAAAAAGACATAAGTTAAATAAATAATGGGGTGGATTTTTCTATCCTCCACATAAATAAAATAACAAAATAAATATTACGTAAAAATGGTGGTTGATCCATCCTTATAATAATAATAAACAACAGATAAATATTCATAAAATAATAATATTATTGATCGGTGGTTGAGCCTGCATAATCATATAGTAATATATTTTGTCTAAGACTTAGTCAAATATGCCTTTATAATATGATATATTTTTATATTATGACCGGTATATATATTCCACGAGGTTTAAATAATTTTATTTACTAGAAATTGAATCCAAATCGAAACCAAAATTGATTGGAAAATGGAGATCGTAAAAAATTGAAAATAATACATGTAACATATAATATTGTATTTTTTCTTCTTAATTATTTAGAACGATCATGCTGATAATGTGTTAGTGCATATATGTTAATGCAATATTTTAGGGACATGTGAAATCTTTTAAAAATCAGGTTGTTGAGCAATTTAAGGAGAAGAAAGATTCAACGCGAAAAATGATGAGAAGAAAAAGGAGTCAAGGAGAAGTAAAGGGAGTCAAGTTGGTGACGCAAAAAGTGTGAGCATGTGAGGCTGGATAACTGGAGGGTGTACCTGGTCATACGAGAAGATTGGATGTGCTAACATGCTATAAAAAGTAGTTGACACATCTAGGTTGAAGTATTTAAAAAGTATGACAAACATGTGAAAGTAGATACTAAGTTGTGAAAGTGTACTTAGAACGATACAGTGAAATGTTGAGAGAAACCATTAGTGTTTATTTACATCTAACTCAGGGGGAGTTATTCGCGGAAGTCTTAAGTGCATTGTAAAGAAAGACAAGTGTACTTAAAAGATTGATTCGTAAATAAAGTGGGTATTGTTTCATGTATTTCGTTCTCTTGATTCTAGTTATTGATTAACTGTTGTCGTTCTACTATTTTCAATTGGTATAAGAGCTGATAACCTAAGTTTAGAGTAAATCTAATCACTGGTTTAAGATCCTAGAAGACAACGACATGAAAGGACCAAGAGACTTATATTCGTTCGGAAAACCAATCATGCTTGATGATTTAAACTATGGATATTGGAAGGTAACAATGAGAGCAAGCATAAGAGGAATTGATGAAGATGCTTCGAGTGCCGTGAAAAATGGATGGAATCCACCAACAGTAATAGATAAAAACGAAAATATTAAGGAAAAACCTTCAGACCAATGGACAACGAGTGAGGAAAGAAATTCAACCTTTAATGCAAAAGCTCTAACAACATTTTTTTTCTTCTATAAACAAATGAATTTAAGCAAATTCAAGGATTTGAATTTGCTAAAGACGCATGGGATACTCTGGAAACCATACATGAAGGAACTACCAGAGTTAAAAACATTCGACTTGATATTTTGCAATATCAATTTGAAAAACTGGAAATGGGAGAATACGAAAGTGTCAAGGAGTTTAGCAGTAGAATGAATGCAATTGTTAATGAGGTAAGTGTATTTGGACAAACCTTTGATGATAAGAAACTGGTCAAGAAGTTGCATAGATGTCTGCCAAAGAAATTTCATGCTTAAAACGTTGCTATGAATGTCGTTAAATACTGATACTACAAATTGTAAAGAGATTGTTGGGATTTTGGCTGCCTATTACTTAGAGCTTCAACTTGAATAAGGCAACTCTATGAAAGAAGGAAGTAAAGGAGTGGTTCTTCAAGTCACCGATGAAAATTCCAGACTGGATAATCTTGAAGAGAACATTGTTCTCCTGACCAGAAAGTTTGGCAAATTCATAAACATACAGGAATCAGATGATCAACAATTGATGAACAAGGAAGTAAGAAAGATAACAAGCCTGGAGTTCAATGTCATTAATGCAAAGGATTCAGACATTTTAAATCTGATTGTCCAAGTATATCAAAGAGAGAAAGTATTTTGAAGGGACTGCGAAAAACACAATGTTAAAAATGCAAGGGCTTTGGACACACAAAAAAATGAATGTGTAGACATTAGTGTGATCAAAGGAAAATCACTAATTACATTTAGTGAATCAAGTTTAGATTCTTAAGATGGTAATAAAGAAGATTTGTCAAGTTTTATTGCATTCATTGGAATAATAGAACAAAAGGAAAAGGAAGAAAAAGAAGGTAACAAAGTTGATGAGACAGAAATTGAAGAAGAAGATGAAGTAGATGTGGAAACTATCTACAATGAGTGGCTGAAAATGAGCAAGCTAAACATTCCATTGGTCAAGACTAATGAGAAACTAGAAGCTCAAATTGAAGAAATGAAGCAGGAAAAAGCACTGAAAGAAGAAGAAGTGTGTTTTGTCAAATGCCAACTTGAAGAAACTAGCATCTGAAGATGCTTTCTAATGGTACTGACAAACTTGATCATCTGCTCTCATTAGGAAAACAAAAAGGAGATAACAATGGAATTGGTTATACGGGAAATAAAGGAACGACTAAGAGAAAATTTGTTTCTAGAGGAAAATTAGTAGAATCTTCTTCTACGGCACAAGAAAGACTACAATAGAGCTGCTCATCCAAGAAGAATAGAAATCACAGAAACTTTAACTCAAACAAGAGACATCATGGATATTTTGGACATCTTAATCATCATGGATACAACTCTAGAGGACATTCTCAGTTTCCGTATCAAAAGAAAAATATAGTGAGATGCTATTTCTGGGGAATAAGAGGACACAAACAGATCACGCGCAACAAAATACTCAGGTTTGATTCAGGTACACGATCGTCAAAAAATTGCTATGTTTGAAGTGAAGAGAAGATATATCTCAACGCAACAGAGGAAAATTTATCCCTATGGCATCATAGATTAGGGCACGTCAACTATCGATCACTTGTGAAGCTATCAAGTTCAAACATTATAAGAGGTATACCTAAAATGAATCTTGATAGAACTTAAATTTGTAAACCATGTCAATTGGGAAAATAGGTTAAGGTTCATCACAAGAAAAAGCCAGATGTCAAGACTGGTAAGATACTAGAAATTGTACATATAGATTTGATGGGACCAATTAGGATTGAAAGCTTTAGTAAGAAAAGTATATCTTTATGGTTGTTGATTATTTCATAAGGTATACATGGGTTAAATTCCAAAGGGAAAAATCTGACACTTTTGAACTGTTCCAACTTATTCTTACAATTGAAAAACACGAAAGGTAGCATTGAAAATATTCGAAGTGATCACGAGAAAGACTTTGAAAATGATGTATTTCATAATTTCTATAAAAAAACATGGTATTATTAATGAGTTTTCTACACCAAAAACGCCACAAAAAAGTGGTGTAGTTGAAAGGAAGAATAGAACTCTTCAAGAGATGGCTCGTGACATGCTTCATACAAAATCTATCTCCATTCGGTTCTGGGCAGAAGCTATAAACACAACTTGCTATATCATAAACCGTGTATATGTTCGACCAGGTATGTCAAAAACCCCTTATGAACTCTGGAAAGGTAAAAGTCTAAACATAAGTTATTTTCATGTTTTTGGATGCACTTCCTATGTATTGAATGACAGATAATATCTTGGAAAGTTTGATGCAAAAAGCGATGATGGCATCTTTCTTGGTTATGGAAGTAATACAACTACATACATAATTTTTAACATGCAAACTAGAATAGTCGTTCAATCTGTAAATGTTGTATTTGACGAAGATCATTAACTGACAGTGTTTTATTTCCATTCTCTAGAGATACAATGCAATAACAATCTAAAACAAACAATGAAAATTTAAGTGTACCTGTTAAACAGACTGGTAGTGAAAACAGAATGGAAGATGAACATACTGAGCGTGAACATCACAAAAATGACATGGCGCAGACAACGGTACATCGAAATCACTCAAATGACGATATCATTTGTAATATTGGAGATGCTAGAAAAATATGTGAAAATTTGTCTACTTTACGTCTCAAACAGAAGCAAAGTGTGTCTGTGATGCATTAAATGATGAATCCTGGATCAAAGCAATGCATGAGGAATTAGAACAGTTTGTTAGAAATTATGCTTGGATATTGGTTCCTCGTCGAGTTGAAGTCAATGTTATTGGAACAAAATGGATCTTTAAGAATAAAACCAACAAACTGGGTGAAATAGTCAGAAATAAGGCAAGATTGGTTGCACGAGGTATACACAAGTTGAAGGTGTTGATTTTGATGAAAATTTTGCACCCGTTGCCAGATTAGAACCAATTAGACTATTGCTTGGAGTTGTGTGTTTTTTGGTTTTAAACTGTTTCAGATGGACGTCAAGAGTACTTTCTTAAATCAAATTCTACAAGAAGTGGTCTATTTTGAACAACCAAAAGGCTTTGAAGATCCACACCATCCAGATAATGTCTACAAGTTGAAGAAAGCCTTGTATGGACTGAAGCAAGCTCCACGTGCGTGGTATGAAAGGTTAATAAGCTTTCTAATCTAGAACGGATGCAAAAGAGGGGGAGTAGACAAAACTCTATTCATTCATAAATCTAACAATGTTCTTTTGGTTGTACAAATCTATGTTGATGATATTTTCTTTGGTTCAAAATCGTAGGATTGTACAAACCATGAAGGAAGAGTTTGAGATGAGTATGTTTGGTGAGCTAAGCTATTTTCTTGGTTTACAGGTAAAACAACTTGATGAAGGATTATTCATATCTCAAAGTAGATATGCAAAAAATCTAGTGAAGAGATTTGAATTAGATCTAAGTAAGTCAGCAAGTACACCTAAGTAAACAATAACAAAAATGACTAAAGATTCAGATGGAGAGAATGTGGAAGTAAAGCTCTACAGAAGCATGATTGGAAGCCTGCTTTATCTCACTGCAAGTAGACCTGATCTATGTTTGAGTGTAGGAATTTGTGCCAGATATCAAGCTAAACCCAAGAAATCTCATTTGATGGATGTGAAGAGAATAATTAAATATGTGAAAGGTACATCAGAATATGAGATTATGTACACGAAAGATACTAATTATGAACTTGCTGGTTTTAGTGATGCAGATTGGGGAGGCAATGCAGATGATAGAAAGAGCACATCTAGAGGTTGTTTCTTCCTTGGAAACAACTTGGTGTCATGGCATAGCAAAAAGCAGAACTCTACTTCATTGTCTACTACATGATGCGTATCAGAGTTAAATATAACCTAATCTACCCGCAAGTGCACGGCACGTGTGTAGTATTTTAGGTGTCGATCCCACAGAGACTATGCAACGCTACCTAAACCCGAACTATGAATCAAACTTGATAACGAAAGAATGTGAATAAGGAATGAAATACTGAAATTAACTAAACTACTTGGGTTCTAACGATGAGACAAACGTCCTAGGAAACCGGTTTCACCACAAGACTACCAAAACCGACGACCAACCTATCTATCATGCAATACCAGTTAAAGCTATCTAAGGCGGACGATCCTAACATAATATCTACCCTCTCTCAAGGCATAGACACGTGATCTAGACAAGCTGCCCCCTACTTTCGTGGCTGACACCATGAACTAAACCCATAAACTCTGTGATTCGCCCGTTCACCCTCAACCGTTGCTACCCTACTTTCGTGGCCTAACCTCGGTTGTTCTAAACCTGACTTTCTAGGACTAGAATTCTCCTTTCGGTCCTTCTCCTAACCCCTAACACATGCATCTACGTGGCCATCGCAAACACAAGTAAATTCAAGAACTCAGATAAAGAATAGATGAACTAAAACGGGAAGATGCATTCAAAATAGATCAAAAGCGGTCTCGGGATAGCCAAGGACTAATCCCTTCTCCTAGAAAAAACAAACTACTCGCTCATGCGTCTGTAAAGAAACATAAACATAGTAGAAAGTCTAAGGAACATAAAAACCAAACAAAACCGAAGTGGTGGTGCTTGATCTCCAATGCTCCTCGCTTATCTCCTCGCAAGAATCTGCTCTAACTTCGCTGAATTCTTCTCCTCTGTATGCTTGCTGTAACGGCGTCTTTTTGCCTCCTTTTAAGCCTCCTAAGTCGGTCCAATTGTTGCCCTAATTGCCCCACGAGTTCCCTTATGTTTTAAGTTAAGTTTACTTAAGTTTTGGGAGGTTTCGGGCCGCTACCCGCTCGGGTAGCGAGTGTACCCGCTCGGGTGCGGCTAGGGCAGTTCGTGCGCGTCCTGTGGTGCTGGAATGGTGCCCGATCGGGCATGGCATGTGTGCCCGCTCGGGCACAAGGCAAAATGGTCCTAAATGCTTGCCCGAGTCGTGCTAAATGGTCCACACAATTGGCCGTAGGTTTTGCCCGATCGTGCAAAGGTTGTGCCCGACCGGGTGAGGCTTTTCCATGCTCAATCTCGTCCCGTTTGTCCCGTGATGATCCCCAAAGTTGCTCCTTAGCTCCGTGCATGTTCCTTTAGCTCCAAAATAGTCCAAATACACGTAAAAACCTGTAAGAACATAAAAAGCACGAAAGCAAGTAAAACGGATACAGAATCATACGTAAAACATCACATATGTATCAAAAACGTCTCCTAAATCGTGCAAGAAATACGTATGAAAACGAGATGATCAAAATCCCCCAGACTTGAATGTTTGCTTGTCCCTAAGCAAACGTAAACGTGGAATACATGGGGTGTGAAAAATACGAGAATTCCCCTTCTCCTAGAAATACCGCTAAAGCGAACCTAACCGATCAACTAGCAAATCGAGAGCAAATTCGGCCTAATCGAGTTTTCAGCCTTAATCCTAGGTCCACCACGGTTACCCATAAGAAAGTAAATCAAAGGAGACTAGACACGCTACCGTAACTCCCTCCACCAGACAAGACTTCAGACTATGCTAAACCTAGGTCAACCGAGGATACTTGTTTCTTTCTTTCCGAGCTTCTTTCTTTCTTTTTCTTTTCTTTTTCTTTTTCTTCTTTTTCTTTGCATACTCTTTTTATGACTTTTTCTTCTTCTTTTTTTTCTCTTTTGTTTTCTTTTATTTTTCCATTTTTCTTTTCTTTTCTTTTCTTCTTTTTCTTTGCATACACACTAGGCTTCTAGGACGTCGGATTTGAAGGGACCCAGCCTCTACTTAGACCCAGACTACCGATGACGGTATACTCATGCATCTCGTGTGAGAGTGCAGCGGAGTAGGCGGCTTTTTGTGCCATGCCCTTAGGACGTAGAAAGATGATCGCCAACCCACCACTTAGACCCGAGCCACCGAAGGAGTAACAAGGTCGATGCACTCATATCGATTTTTGATCATGCTTATTAGGCACTATTTCTATCGACAGCGGAGTGTTAGTGTGTGCTTTTCAATCTGCAAAACAAACTCGATTTTATATGATCCAATGATCCTCAATGTAACCAAAGTAAAGTGTCATCTACACGAAGTATAACCATCTGGGTAGAAAGAATAAACGATAAACTAGCCTAGCAACCTCGTCTAAACCTCCCCACAAGCAACACTAGGATTCCCAAGAACTACGACCTATTGTTTTTCAGCCGACTAATAAGCTCTAACGCATAGGAAAACCTAGCTCAATCATGCAAAGTCTAACGGAAAAGGTCAACCTCTTAAGCATTCCTAAGTTCAGGGTTCATCTCAAAACGTGGCACCGGACAAGTGCCTTGGGACGACTCTGACTCAATGAAAACAAAAACGAACTAAAAATCGCAAAAATAACCTAAAAACTAAAAATCAAAGGAAAATGAAACGAAATCACCTGAAAAACGTGAGCTGCTCCCCCAGACTTGAATTGAACGGCGTCCTCGACGTGAAGCTCCGATGGAGGAGGAAGGAAGTGAAGCACGTTTGTGGTGGTATTTTTATTTTTTTTTGTTTTTTTTATGGAAATTAAATAACCGAGTCTTAAACATGAAAAGTAAAAACAAACAGCTGGGTTGCCTCCCAGAAAGCGCTTATTTAACGTCATTAAGCTTTGACGTCTCCATTCCTCATGCATGCGCGACGG
>CM071862.1:3107831-3120903 GCA_036759665.1 Gynandropsis gynandra
TGATGCGTTATCATATCAGAGTTAAATAACCTAAACTACCCGCAAGTGCACGCCACGTGTGTAGTATTTTAGGTGTCGATCCCACAGAGACTACGCAACACTATCTAAACTCGAACTAGGAATCAAACTTGCTAACGAAAAAATGTGGATGAAGAATGAAATACTGAAAGTAAATAAACTACTCGGGTTCTAACGATAAGACAAACGTCCTAGGAAACCGGTTTCACCACAAGACTACCGAAACCGAAGATCAATCTATTTATCATGCAATCCCAGTTAAAGCTATCTAAAGCGAATGATCCTACTCTCTCTCGAGGCATAGACATGTGATCTAGACAAGCTGCCCGCTACTTTCATGGCTGACACCTTGAACTAAACCCATAGGCTCTATGATTCATCCATTCACCCTCAACCGTTGCTACCCTACTTTCGTGGCCTAACCTCGGTTGTTCTAAACCTGATCTTCCAAGACTGGAATTCTCCTTTCGGTCTTTCTCCTAATCTCTAACACATGCATCTACGTGGCCTTTGTAAACACAAGTAAATTAAAGCATCAGATAGAAAATAGATGAACTAAAACGGGAAAATGCATTCAAAATAGTTCAAAAGTTGTTCCGGGATAGCCAAGGGCTAATCCCTTCTCCTAGAACAAACGAACTACTCGCTCATGCGTCTGTAAAGAAACATAAACAAAGTAGAAAGTCTAAGGAACATGAAAACCAAACAAAACCGAAGTGGTGGTGCTCGTTCTCCAATGCTCCTCGCTTGTCTCCTCGCAAGAATCTCCTTAATCTTCTACTGAACTAAGGGTGGAACGCGCGGAATGTGTGCTGGAATGCATGCCCGATCGGGCATGGTATGTGTGCCCGCTCGGGCACAAGGCAAATGGTCGGGCATGACTATGCCTGATCGTGCAAATTGTGCACAAGTTTGGCCGAAGGTCTTGCCCGGTCGTGCAAGAGTTGTGCCCGACCGGGTGGAGGCTTTCCATGCTCAATCTCGTCCCGTTTGTCCCGTGATGATCCCCGAAGTTGCTCCTTAGCTCTGTGCATGTTCCTTTAGCTCCAAAATGATCCAAATACACGTAAAAACCTGTAAGAACATGAAAAGCACGAAAACAAGTAAAACGGATACGGAATCATACGTAAGGCAACACATATATATCGAAAACGTCTCTTAAATCGTGCTAGAAATACGTATGAAAACGAGATGATCATCTACTTAGACCCAGGTTACCAATTGGTACACTCATAAGGTCTTGTAACCTTAGCGGAGTGAAGATCATCTCAAACCCTTAGGACATAGAAGAGCGCCTCAACCCACCACTTAGACCCAAACCATCGAGATTGATGCACTCATGTCAAGATAAGATGAAAATAGTTAGAAGCTTATTCAATTGATTGACAGCGGAGTGCGCATGAATTCATAAAAATAATAATAAAAAATCTAAAACATGGCTCACTTAGCAAAGAGAATGATATACACGGAGATATAGACGCTTGGGATTAAAACCTAGGGGACAGAATACAACTATGCGCCAATAATTCATGCACAACTACTAGACTACTCGGTATCTATAAGTCCTTTTCAGCAAACCTAGGCTTTTGCTCCCGATTCGACAAAGTTTCGCAAAGGTGACTAAGGTTCGTAGTATCATACTAGATATCCGGTAGAAATCCTAAGAATAAAAATAAAAAAATAAACACCTAATCCTAATCCTAATTGCAATCATATCACTCAAAGAAATCATATCACTCAAAGAGTGTCCCCCCTCACTTGAACGGAACACAGTCCCGGTGTTCAAAATACATGAGAGAGACTCACATGCCAAAACTCGAGAGAAGACAAAAAAGTAAGAACGGGTACACCTGGTGTATTTTGCTTTCTTGAGATGGTGATATAGTTAGATGTTATACACGTCTACTCTATTGCGGGTATTATCGTGAAGAGTCTGTGATAAGGGTCATGCAACGCAAAATAGAGAAGTAGGTAATACATCACAATGTGTGATAGAGCGTACATAAATGTGAAAAAGAAAAGAAAATAAAAATGAGTACCATAAACTAGAAAAATTGAAAAAGGAAAAAGGAAACAAAAAGGGAAGATAGACGGCCTAGTCCTCTTCCTCCCCAGCGGAGGTGGCCTGAGGGTCTGCTGGCTGCGCAGAGGTCTCCTCCCCAAGTGGAGAGTAAAACGACTGAAGCTCGTACAGGAGGTGTGGATAGTAGGGAATGGCTCTCGTGTGGTAATTCTGTGGGATCGACACGTATGGCTCCGAGTAGTACCTGATGGCGGGATGGCGTATGTGGCTGTCCTTGGACTTCGTAATCGAATAATCCCCATACGCCATCCGATTCCAGAACTGCGCTTTTTGTTGCTTGTCAAGTCCCGGCAGTTTGGTGAAGGCGCGGTGCGGGATGTCTAGTACAACAGCGAATTGCCGCGCGTTGAGCCGGTAGTTCTGTCCCAGCAGACGGAACTCCATAACTACCTTGTCCGGGTCTCCTAACTCGGGGAAAAAGGCATTGTACTATGCGAAGAATTCCGCAGTGAGGTTGCGATATGTGTATTCCCGTGCCACCCGCAATCCCTTCCACTCCGTTGTGTTAAACATGTTGTTGATGTGCTTTTCGATGTGGAGAGCACGCATGGCTTCCGTGGATAGAAAGCGGGACGGCTGAATGCGCGGCAGCAGCTCGTTGAATTTGGACTTGTGACCGGACAGAAAAGTCGAGTTGTATTGCTGGTACGACGTGGTGATCGGCGTATACGGAGATAGCTTCGTGATGGCGTCCGACTGTACGGGCCATCCCTCCTCAGGATCATATTCGGCTCGTCTTTTCTTTGAGCTCTTAAACAATTTCGGAGCCATCTGCAAAACAGTCAAAGAAATAGGAAAAATTAGGCAAACTGTTTCAAGCAGCCCGTGCGAGTAGAATGTGTAGCCCGCTCGGGCTGCACATCCAGAAAAATTCATCTGACTCGGGGCACAAAAAGCACGCGCAGGGGCTGCGTTCCGAGAGAAGGTACCCGCGCGGGTTCTAACCATCATCCACACGGGTTGAGTGTTCTAAACCTAGTCCGCGCGGGTTGGTCACGAAATCGCGAACTGGAAGTCCAAATTACAATCGCAAACCCTAAAAATCAACCTAAATCCTTCCACGGAGGCCTAAATCTAGTCCAAATCGGTCAAAAACATAGAGGATTTCTCGAAAATACCTGGATTAAGCGAAGAAATTGAAGGATTTGAGAGGATTCGAGAGAGAGAAGAGGGAGAGAGAGGGATTTTGAGTATCCGACCGAGGGTTCGTCGGTACAGGGGTGATGCGTATCAGAGTTAAATATAACCTAATCTACCCGCAAGTGCACGGCACGTGTGTAGTATTTTAGGTGTCGATCCCACAGAGACTACGCAATGCTACCTAAACCCGAACTACGAATCAAACTTGCTAACGAAAGAGTGGTGATGAAGAATAAAATACTGAAAGTAAACTAAACTACTGGGGTTCTAACGATGAGATAAACGTCCTAGGAAACCGGTTTCACCACAAGACTACCGAAACACACGATCAACCTATCTATCATGCAATCCCAGTTAAAGCTATCTAAGGCAGACGATCCTAACATGATATCTACCCTCTCTCAAGGCATAGACACGTGATCTAGACAAGCTGCCCCCTACTTTCGTGGCTGACAACATGAACTAAACCCATAAACTCTGTGATTCGCCCGTTCACCCTCAACCGTTGCTACCCTACTTTCGTGGCCTAACCTCGGTTGTTCTAAACCTGACCTTCCAAGTCTAGAATTCTCCTTTCGGTCCTTCTCCTAACCCCTAACACATGCATCTACGTGGCCATCGCAAACACAAGTAAATTCAAGAACTCAGATAAAGAATAGATGAACTAAAACGGGAAGATGCATTCAAAATAGATCAAAAGCGGTCTCGGGATAGCCAAGGGCTAATCCCTTCTCCTAGAACAAACAAACTACTCGCTCATGCGTCTGTAAAGAAACATAAACATAGTAGAAAGTCTAAGGAACATAAAAACCAAACAAAACCGAAGTGGTGGTGCTTGATCTCCAATGCTCCTCGCTTATCTCCTCGCAAGAATCTGCTCTAACTTCGCTGAATTCTTCTCCTCTGTATGCTTGCTGTAACGGCGTCTTTTTGCCTCCTTTTAAGCCTCCTAAGTCGGTCCAATTGTTGCCCTAATTGCCCCACGAGTTCCCTTATGTTTTAAGTTAAGTTTACTTAAGTTTTGAGCAGTTTCGGGCCGCTACCCGCTCGGGTAATGAGTGTACCCGCTCGGGTGCGGCTAGGGCAGTTCGTGCGCGTCCTGTGGTGCTGGAATGGTGCCCGATCGGGCATGGCATGTGTGCCCGCTCGGGCACAAGGCAAAATGGTCCTAAATGCTTGCCCGAGTCGTGCTAAATGGTCCACACAATTGGCCGTAGGTTTTGCCCGATCGTGCAAGGGTTGTGCCCGACCGGGTGAGGCTTTTCCATGCTCAATCTCGTCCCGTTTGTCCCGTGATGATCCCCAAAGTTGCTCCTTAGCTCCGTGCATGTTCCTTTAGCTCCAAAATAGTCCAAATACACGTAAAAACCTGTAAGAACATAAAAAGCACGAAAGCAAGTAAAACGGATACAGAATCATACGTAAAACATCACATATGTATCAAAAACGTCTCCTAAATCGTGCAAGAAATACGTATGAAAACGAGATGATCAAAATCCCCCAGACTTGAATGTTTGCTTGTCCCTAAGCAAACGTAAACGTGGAATACATGGGGTATGAAAATACGAGAATCCCCCTTCTCCTAGAAACACCGCTAAAGCGAACCTAACCGATCAACTAGCAAATCGAGAGCAAATTCGGCCTAATCGAGTTTTCAGCCTTAATCCTAGGTCCACCACGGTTACCCATAAGAAAGTAAATCAAAGGAGACTAGACACACTACCGTAACTCCCTCCACCAGAAAAGACTTCAGACTATGCTAAACCTAGGTCAACCGAGGATACTTGTTTCCTGCCCCCTACTTTCGTGGCCTAACCTCGTTTGTTCTAAACCTGACTTTCTAGGATTAGAATTCTCCTTTCGGTCCTTCTCCTAATCCCTAACACATGCATCTACGTGGCCATCGCAAACACAAGTAAATTCAAGCACTCAGATAAAGAATAGATGAACTAAAACGGGAAGATGCATTCAAAATAGATCAAAAGCGGTCTCGGGATAGCCAAGGGCTAATCCCTTCTCCTAGAACAAACGAACTACTCGCTCATGCGTCTGTAAAGAAACATAAACATAGTAGAGAGTCTAAGGAACATAAAAACCAAACAAAACCGAAGTGGTGGTGCTTGATCTCCAATGCTCCTCGCTTATCTCCTCGCAAGAATCTGCTCTAACTTCGCTGAATTGTTCTCCTCTGTATGCTTGCTGTAATGGCGTCTTTTTGCCTCCTTTTAAGCCTCCTAAGTCGGTCCAATTGTTGCCTAAATTTTCCCACGAGTTCCCTTATGTTTTAAGTTAAGTTTACTTAAGTTTTGAGCAGTTACGGGTCGCGACCCGCTCGGGTAGTGAGTGTGCCCGCTCGGGCATGGCATGTGTGCCCGCTCGGGCACAAGGCAAAATAGCCTGGAATGCTTGCCCGAGTCGTGCTAAATGGTCCACACAATTGGCCGTAGGTTTTGCCCGATCGTGCAAGGGTTGTGCCCGATCGGGTGAGGCTTTTCCATGCTCAATCTCGTCCCGTTTGTCCCGTGATGATCTCCCAAGTTGCTCCTTAGCTCCGTGCATGTTCCTTTAGCTCCAAAATGGTCCAAATACGCGTAAAAACCTGTAAGAACATGAAAAGCACGAAAGCAAGTAAAACGGATACGGAATCATACGTAAAACATTACATATGTATCAAAAACGTCTCCTAAATCGTGCAAGAAATACGTATGAAAACGAGATGATCAAAATCCCCCAGACTTGAATGTTTGCTTGTCCCTAAGCAAACGTAAACGTGGAATACATGGGGTATGAAAATACGAGAATTCCCCTTCTCCTAGAAATACCGCTAAAGCGAACCTAACCGATCAACTAGCACGTTGAGAGCAAATTCGGCCTAATCGAGTTTTCAGCCTTAATCCTAGGTCCACCATGGCTACCCATGAGAAAGTAAATCAAAGGAGACTAGACACGCTACCGTAACTCCCTCCACCAGACAAGACTTCAGACTATGCTAAACCTAGGTTAACCGAGGATACTTGTTTCTTTCTTTCCGAGCTTTCTTTTTTTTCTTTTTCTTTACTTTTTCTTTTTCTTCTTCTTTTTTTTTGTTTTTTTTATGACTTTTTCTTTTTTTTTCTTTTGTTTCCTTTTATTTTTCCATTTTTCTTTTCTTTTCTTTTCTTCTTTTTCTTTGCATACACACTAGGCTTCTAGGACGTCAGATTTGAAGGGATCCAGCCTCTACTTAGACCCAGACTACCGATGACGGTATACTCATGCATCTCGTGTGAGAGTGCAGCGGAGTAGGCGGCTTTTTATGCCTTGCCCTTAGGACGTAGAAAGATGATCGCCAACCCACCACTTAGACCCGAGCCACCGAAGGAGTAACAAGGTCGATGCACTCATATCGATTTTTGATCATGCTTATTAGGCACTATTTCTATCGACAGCGGAGTGTTAGTGTGTGCTTTTTAATCTGCAAAACAAGCTCGATTTTATATGATCCAATGATCCTCAATGTAACCAAAGTAAAGTGTCATCTACACGAAGTATAACCATCTGGGTAAAAAGAATAAACGATAAACTAGCCTAGCAACCTCGTCTAAACCTCCCCACAAGTAACACTAGGATTCCCAAGAACTACGACCTATTGTTTTTCAGCCGACTAATAAGCTCTAACGCATAGGGAAACCTAGCTCAATCATGCAAAGTCTAAAGGAAAAGGTCAACCTCTTAAGCATTCCTAAGTTCAGGGTTCATCTCAAAACGTGGCACCGGACAAGTGCCTTGGGACGACTCTGACTCAATGAAAACAAAAACGAACTAAAAATCGCAAAAATAACCTAAAAACTAAAAATCAAAGGAAAATGAAACGAAATCACCTGACAAACGTGAACTGCTCCCCCAGACTTGAATTGAACGGCGTCCTCGACGTGAAGCTCCAATGGAGGATGAAGGAAGTGAAGCACATTTGTGGTGTTATTTTTTTTGTTTTTCTTTTCTTTTTTTTTATGAAAAATAAATAACCGAGTCTTAACCTAAAAACTAAGAAAATTAAAAGCAAACAGCTGGGTTGCCTCCCAGAAAGCGCTTATTTAACGTCATAAAGCTTTGACGTCTCCATTCCTCATGCGTGCGCGACGGGTGGATCGGAAAGGGAAATGGAGTTTCCACTTCCGATCGGTTGAGCGGCTTGGTAGAGCTTAAGACGCTGTCCATTGGCGTTGAACGTGTCACCCGCATCACTCCATAGTTCCACGTCTCGTACCTGAAAAGGATCAGACCAACAAAGCAGTAGGTCGCCCGAGAAAGACTTAGGTCGAGAATTAGAAAGTGGAACGAAATCACCTGATTGGAAGTCATGAGGTAGGGTCTTCTTATCGTGCCATCCCTTAGGCACATCATGCACGGAATTCACTTGCTCGCTGTCCAAGGTTGGATAAGGGGTATCTGCGTTAAAAAGTTTAATGACATCTTTTTCCATTACCTCGTGCAAGTGCGGGTGCAGCCTCCTTTGAATTTCGAGTGAAGGTTCGTGGCTGTCCTCCCTATAATTCCCGTACATACATATTGAAGAGCTGAGCCTCTTACGCTTCTTCACGCGTGTGGGCTGTCTTCTCATCTCATCTGCACTCATGTTACCATTTAAAACAGCAGGATATATGTTATCGGAATCAACGTACTCATACCGAGAATAAGGCGGCGGAGGATCAGGCACAAGCTCGAATGCTTTCTCCGCTGTGAAAACAGCATGAATATCACGTGGTATCTCCTCCCATGGGACGTCTCCTAGTGCTGTAATTGCACTCATGAATTTCGTATATACCTCAGCTCCTTCGTCCGCAAATCCTGCATTATCGCCAACTTGTGTCAAATACCGTAAAAGAGAATCGGAAACACTTACTTGATCGTCCGTGTCTTTCTCTAACTCATCCAGTGAATCTACTGTAAAGCAAGACTCCTTGAGTTGTGATTCGTCCATGGGGCTGGGAAGGACGAATTCGATCGTTTCGTCTTTGACACGTAAGGACAACTTTCCTTGTTGTACGTCTATCGTCGCACCTGCAGTAGCTAAGAACGGCCTACCAAGAATAATAGGTGTCCTAGTGTCTTCCGTTATCTCAAGTACAACAAAATCAGTGGGAATGCAAAGCTTACCTACCATGGTGGGAACGTTTTCAATGATTCCCACCGGATGTCTTACCGTACGATCCGCGAGGCGTAGAGACATCTTCGTCGGTTTAAGGTTCCCAAACTCCATCCGCTTGAAAACTGTTTGTGGCATGATACTCACGCTTGCTCCTAAATCACACAAAGCATTTTCAATATCGAGATTACCTATTGTGCATGGAATGGAGAAGCTTCCGGGGTCCTTTAGCTTAGGTGGCAGCTTGTTCTGAAGAATTGCACTGCATTCCTCGGTAAGTGCTACAGTCTCGTTCTCTTCGGTGTGCTTCTCTTTGGTCATTACCTCACGATTAGGCATCTTTTGGACTGCTTCCACGTATGGCATGTTGATGTCTAGCTTCTTGAGACCTTCTATAGATCTGCCCACTTTCTCTTGGTTCTTACTGCTTACCAATCGTCGAGGATACGGTATCGGAGGTACGTACGCCGGAGGAGCAACGTATGGCTTATCTAAATCTGATTCGACTCCTTCCATAATACCAACCTTACCTTGGCCTATATTCATGGACGTACCAGCAGCATCTCCTCGCTCTTTTGAGGGTGAATCCTCAACCTCATCATCGCTGCACACCGAAATAGCATTCACATATTCTTTCGGGCTAAGATCGGGCTTACCGGGAAGCTGTCCGGGATTCCGAGAGGATGAGGCGGCCTGTTGTGCTATGGAGTTTTCCAACATCTTCACATGAGTGCTCAGAGACTCCATTTGAGTTTTAAGCTCACTAATCGCTGTCCCAACATCCGCGTCGAATTTGGTTCGAATCGATTGTTGCTGCTTCTGCTCCTTCATGAATTCGAGCAATACCGCCTCAAGGTTTGATGAAGAGGCTTGAGGAGGTTAAGGAGCTTGCGGAGCTTGCTGAGCTTGCTGGAATTGCTGGTTGTTTTGCTGGAAATTATTCTGCCTTGGTGGAAACCCCGAATACTTCACCGGTTGAGTCGTTCGATATGACAAGTTCGGGTGATTCCTCCAATTCGGGGTGTAGGTGTTCCCGAATTGTGTGTTGCCTTGCTGCTGGGCATAATACATCTGTTCGTAATCCTCATGTACTGTGCATTGATACGCTACATGGTCCGTATCTCCGCAATTCGCACAGTACATAGCATTCGCTGCATTACCCATGGCTCTATTCTGGTTAGGCTCATATAAACGACGAGTGCTATTAGGCATACCTCTTGGAGTGGACCACATGGTGTGGTTCATGGCGAGGTTATCAATCAGCTCAAATGCCTCCTCGACGCTCAGATCCATGAATGATCCTCTGGCAGCGTTATCCAACCTCATACGATGCTCATCTGCAATCCCGTTATAAAAAGTTTGGATAACGTACCACTGCTCAAGTCCATGGTGTGGACATGACTGTAGAAGATCCTTGAATCTACCCCACGCCTCAAACATAGTCTCTCCATCTCTGCATCTGAATGTTGTGATTTCCCCCCTCATCTGAATTGTCTTACTCGGAGGAAAGAAGCGTGATAGGAACAGTGTGCAGAGCTGATCCCAAGTGGTGATAGATCCCGCGGGGAGTGATTGCAGCCAAGCTTTCGCTTTTCCCCCAATTGAAAAAGGGAAAAGACGCAGCAAGATTGCATCCTCAGAGACTCCATGAATTTTGAACGTACCTGAAAGTTCGAGGAAATCTCTGAGGTGCTGATGTGGATCCTCATGGTTTCCACCCATGAATTGCTTCTGATAAAGCATATTTATCATTGCTGGCTTAATCTCGAATTGCTCTCTTGCAACAGCAGGCATCCTTATGGCCGTTTGCACGTTGTTCATGTTCGGCACCACGTAATCCCTTAGACGACGTGGTGGAGGAGCCTGTAATTGCATCTGTCCATTGCCGTTCTGATTATCCATCTCTTGTCGACCTGAAAATTCTGCAAAGGACAAACAAAGAACAATTTACGTAGAAGGAACGAAAGAAAAGAAAACAAAAATAAAAACAAAGCAAGAAGGACTCTAGGTTCGAATCTAAGACGCGTTGACAATAGTCCCCGGCAACGGCGCCAAAAACTTGATGCGTATCAGAGTTAAATATAACCTAATCTACCCGCAAGTGCACGACACGTGTGTAGTATTTAGGTGTCGATCCCACAGAGACTACGCAACACTACCTAAACCCGAACTACGAATCAAACTTGCTAACGAAAGAGTGGTGATGAAGAATAAAATACTGAAAGTAAACTAAACTACTTGGGTTCTAACGATGAGATAAACGTCCTAGGAAACCGGTTTCACCACAAGACTACCGAAACACACGATCAACCTATCTATCATGCAATCCCAGTTAAAGCTATCTAAGGCGGACGATCCTAACATGATATCTACCCTCTCTCAAGGCATAGACACGTGATCTAGACAAGCTGCCCCCTACTTTCGTGGCTGACACCATGAACTAAACCCATAAACTCTGTGATTCGCCCGTTCACCCTCAACCGTTGCTACCCTACTTTCGTGGCCTAACCTCGGTTGTTCTAAACCTGACTTTCTAGGACTAGAATTCTCCTTTCGGTCCTTCTCCTAACCCCTAACACATGCATCTACGTGGCCAGCGCAAACACAAGTAAATTCAAGAACTCAGATAAAGAATAGATGAACTAAAACGGGAAGATGCATTCAAAATAGATCAAAAGAGGTCTCGGGATAGCCAAGGGCTAATCCCTTCTCCTAGAACAAACAAACTACTCGCTCATGCGTCTGTAAAGAAACATAAACATAGTAGAAAGTCTAAGGAACATAAAAACCAAACAAAACCGAAGTGGTGCTGCTTGATCTCCAATGCTCCTCGCTTATCTCCTCGCAAGAATCTGCTCTAACTTCGCTGAATTCTTCTCCTCTGTATGCTTGCTGTAACGGCGTCTTTTTGCCTCCTTTTAAGCCTCCTAAAACGGTCCAATTGTTGCCTAAATTGCCCCACGAGTTCCCTTATGTTTTAAGTTAAGTTTACTTAAGTTTTGAGAGGTTTCGGGCCGCTACCCGCTCGGGTAGCGAGTGTACCCGATCGGGTGCGGCTAGGGCTGTTCGTGCGCGTCCTGTGGTGCTGGAATGGTGCCCGATCGGGCATGGCATGTGTGCCCGCTCGGGCACAAGGCAAAATGGTCCTAAATGCTTGCCCGAGTCGTGCTAAATGGTCCACACAATTGGCCGTAGGTTTTGCCCGATCGTGCAAAGGTTGTGCCCGACCGGGTGAGGCTTTTCCATGCTCAATCTCGTCCCGTTTGTCCCGTGATGATCCCCAAAGTTGCTCCTTAGCTCCGTGCATGTTCCTTTAGCTCCAAAATAGTCCAAATACACGTAAAAACCTGTAAGAACATAAAAAGCACGAAAGCAAGTAAAACGGATACGGAATCATACGTAAAACATCACATATGTATCAAAAACGTCTCCTAAATCGTGCAAGAAATACGTATGAAAACGAGATGATCAAAATCCCCCAGACTTGAATGTTTGCTTGTCCCTAAGCAAACGTAAACGTGGAATACATGGGGTATGAAAATACGAGAATCCCCCTTCTCCTAGAAATACCGCTAAAGCGAACCTAACCGATCAACTAGCACATCGAGAGCAAATTCGGCCTAATCGAGTTTTCAGCCTTAATCCTAGGTCCACCACGATTACCCATGAGAAAGTAAATCAAAGGAAACTAGACATGCTACCGTAACTCCCTCCACCAGACAAGACTTCAGACTATGCTAAACCTAGGTCAACCGAGGATACTTGTTTCTTTCTTTCCGAGCTTCTTTCTTTCTTCTTTTTCTCTTTTTCTTTTTCTTCTTTTTGTTATTCTTTTTATGAATTTTCTTTCTTTTGTTTTCTTTTATTTTTCCATTTTTCTTTTCTTTTCTTTTCTTCTTTTTCTTTGCATACACACTAGGCTTCTAGGACGTCGGATTTGAAGGGATCCAGCCTCTACTTAGACCCAGACTACCGATGACGGTATACTCATGCATCTCGTGTGAGAGTGCAGCGGAGTAGGTGGCTTTTTGTGCCTTGCCCTTAGGACGTAGAAAGATGATCGCCAACCCACCACTTAGACCCGAGCCACCGAAGGAGTAACAAGGTCGATGCACTCATATCGATTTTTGATCATGCTTATTAGGCACTATTTCTATCGACAGCGGAGTGTTAGTGTGCGCTTTTTAATCTGCAAAATAGCTCGATTTTATATGATCCAATAATCCTCAATATGACAAAAGTAAAGTGTCGTCTACACGAAGTATGACCATCTGGGTAGAGAAAATAAACGACAGACCAGCCTAGCAACCTCGTCTAAACATCCCCACAAGTAACACTAGGATTCCCAAGAACTACGACCTATTGTTTTTCAGCCGACTAATAAGCTCTAACGCATAGGACAACCTAGCTCAATCATGCAAAGTCTAACGGAAAAGGTCAACCTCTTAAGCATTCCTAAGTTCAGGGTTCATCTCAAAACGTGGCACCGGACAAGTGCCTTGGGACGACTCTGACTCAATGAAAACAAAAACGAACTAAAAATCGCAAAAATAACCTAAAAACTAAAAATCAAAGGAAAATGAAACGAAATCACCTGACAAACGTGAACTGCTCCCCCAGACTTGAATTGAACGGCGTCCTCGACGTGAAGCTCCGATGGAGGATGAAGGAAGTGAACCACGTTTGTGGTGTTATTTATTATTATT
>CM071862.1:3148783-3159229 GCA_036759665.1 Gynandropsis gynandra
TGGTCATAAGGATCGCACGGGTCCAAGGGTCGCGAGGGACAAGGGTCGCACGGGTCCAAGGGTCGCGAGGGACAAGGGTCGTACGGGTCCAACATATTTTGATTTGAGTTATATTTTCAAAATTTTATTCATATTCTTTGTAAATAATTTGTAAATAATAAATTAGTATCGCAGGGGTCCAAGGGTCGCAGAAGGACAAGGGTCGCAGGGGTCCAAGGGTCGCAGAGGAACAAGGGTCGCAGAGGGACAAGGGTCGCAGGGTCAAACTGGGTCGCTGGGTCGAACTGGGTCGTAAGATCACAGGGGTATTTTGGGAATATCAACATTTATAAGGGTATTTTTGAAGTTAAAATTTTTTTCTTTTTCGGGAAGGGTATTTTTGAAGTGTTTTAGCCCTACGAGGGTATTTTTGAAGTTACCCCCTTTAACAATTTGGCTATATTAAAAAAAATTTAAAACATCTTTAATGGTTTATTTTTATTATCTTAAATTTTAAACATTTAATCTGTTTTATAAATATTCATAGCACTTCAAATTTAATATTGTTTCGATTGTTGATATGATATCGAGTATATAGAACAAAATAATTTTTATACAATTTATTTTATATATATATATATGTTAGTTATATATTAAGGTTTGGAATCAATACAACATACAAAAAGTTATGATATGGATATGTAAATATGTGAATATGAGTGGAAAAGAGATAACATAAACAATACTTTTGAGTATATCTATCAATGATATAATTTGGTAAACTTTGGGATGTGAGGAAAAGGTTCCATAAACGTCAAAGTTACAGAACAGTTATTTGCAAGTTCTTTCTCAGATTTTGTCAGACCATCCTTCAAAACCAGCTCCATTGGTTCTTATATATCTTTCTTATTCGGCTTTTCTCATTTTATTTTATAAACAAAATTGGTGAGATTTTTTGAAACAAAAAAAAAATAAATATGCATTATTGGTTAATTGGAGTAAAATGAATATGATGTTCTGATTTGACGGATTAATCTAAATTATATATATATATGGAATGTCTACAAGTAGACATGCAGAAATATTTTTTTTAACTTTCGAAGATAAAAATTATTTTATTGTTGTAAGAAAAAACTAGGTTATTCTTTTATACTGTAAAGTCTTGCAAAAACGATCATATGTTTTCTATTGATTTGTCACAAATATATACAATTCACAATCCTGTGAAGAAAGAAAAGTTTCCAATTTACAATAGGACCCTATATTTGTAGAATTTATAGAACAAAGATGAAACAGCGGAAGCAAGAAAGAAAGACTAAGAGCGAGCAAAATATCGAGAGAATAAGAGAGAATAAGAATAAGTATTATCTTATATATTTCATTAGAACTAAAGGTACCTATTTATACAAGTAGAAAGGGTGAAAAAAAAAAGAAAAATACAAGTTCACATGCAAGGCACAAGTTTAGATGTAACCTGCATGAGCTGGAGCGGTCAACAAGGTATAGGAGACCGCGGAGGTCAAAAATAGGCTTGACCAGGTCGCAGGTTGCCGGACGCAGGACGCGGGACACGGCTCGAGACGCGATGCAGGATGCGGGTCGCAGCCCGAGACACGGAGAAGAACGAGACGCGGCTCGGGACGCGAAGAAGAGCGGGACGTGACCCGGGACACGGCTTGGGACGCGAAGAATAGCGGGACGCGACTCGAAACACGGAGAAGAAATAGGACACGGCTTGGGACGCGAAAAAAGAGCGAGATGCGGCCTTTCTTCTTAACATTCCCCCTCAAGCTTAGGCATTCAAAAGCAATATAAGTGAAGCCTCATTAAAACCTTTTCGGGGAAAACCCAATTGGGACAAAAAACCCGACAAAGGAAAAAGAGTACAACAACATATGAGCTCGAGGGACGATCAACTAAACTTGAATGCGATGCCTTGGGAGTGAAAATATCAATGAGGCTGATGCGATAATGGAGATCTTTGCAGACTTTTTCACTTGTGGCTTTGGTGAAGACATCGGCCAACTGATCTGCACCTCTTGTGTATGTGAATTCAATGATGCCAGCTTCGAGCTTCTCTCGAACAAAATGATAGTCAACTTCAATATATTTTGTTCGTTCGTGGAATACCGAGTTGGATGCAATGTGAATTGCCGCATGATTGTCGCAATGAAGCATCGTGGCTTGCGAAGGTTTGAGGCCAAGATCTTTGAGGAGAGCCCGGATCCAAATGAGCTCACATGTTGTATTTTCCATAGCTCTGTACTCGGCCTCAGCGCTGGAACGAGAAACCACCGATTGCTTTTTGCTTCTCCAAATGACAAGGTTTGTCCCGACAAAGGTACAGAACCCTGTCATTGATTTTCGATCTTTACGGTCACCGGCCCAATCTGCATCACAATACCCAATTAGACTAGTGTCGTTGTTTTTACTCATTAGTATACCTTTTCCTGGAGCGTTCTTGATGTATCGAAGAATTCGGTCCACCATTTTCCAATGTTGTTCCATTGGAGCATGCATATGCTGACTGACCTGATTCACAGCATAACACAAGTCAGGTCTTGTTATTGTGAGATATATTAGCTTACCGACAAGGCGCATGTATTGTTCTATATCATAAAATGGTTCCCCCTCACGCAAGTCTTTGTATTTTTCTTCGATGGGGGTCTTGGTCGCAGCATCATAGAGCCTAGTGTACCAAGTTCGTGGGGACTGTTTGAGTCCATAGAGAGCTCCCTTTAGTTTGCATACAATTCCTTTTTCGGTTTGGAGGCCCGGGGGAGGTTTCATATAGATCTCTTCCTTTATTTCCCCCTGAAGGAAAGCATTTTTAACATCCATCTGCCACAAACTCAATCTAAGGCTAATAGCAATAGAAAAGATAATGCGAACTGAATGAAGTTTAGCCACAGGAGCAAAAATCTCAGAATTATCTTCTCCATACTTCTGATTATACCCTTGCACTACAAGGCGAGCCTTGTAACGTTCTACCTCACCATTACTTTAATATTTGATTTTATATACCCATTTGCTTCCAATGGGTTTATTTTCTTTAGTAAGGGGGACAAGGTCCCAAGTTTTATTCTTTTCTACGGCTGCTAGCTCCTCAACCATGGCTTCCTCCCATTCTGGCTTCCCTTTGGCTTCTCTATAGGTTTGTGGCTCAATATCCCTGTCAATTTTACTAAGAAAAGCTTTATGATCAGTAGAGATAAATTCCAAATAGATAAAATTTTGAATAGGATGTTCGGTAGGATGCTCGTTTGCCATGTGATGAGGATATCACAAAGAAAGCAAGCCTCGAACGGACGGACGGAACTGATGGGTCGAACGGGAAAGATAATCACGTGGACGCTGACGAGGACATGCGGGATGCTAATGAAGACGCGCGTGAAGCTTACGAGGACGCGGATATGCGGACCGTTGACGAGACTTGCGGACTAACGGTCACGTCCGATATTTGCGGGCCGGCTAACTCGAAGATGAGACTTTGTACGAAAACACCTAAATGGAGGCCTTCCCGAAGTCCAAATTCGATGAAACAAAGACCATTGGAACCAGCACTCAAAGAGCTTTCAGATGAGTACCGGATCACTACCGGAACGTCACTTTTCCGGCGACATTCCGGCGATGTTGCCGACGAGACCTCTAGTGCACACTTAGCGCCAAATTCCAAGGTTTCAAGCATGTTGAAGGGGCCTTGGACTAGATCAAAGGCCAGGAGGCTACAAGAGAAGATTCGAGACATCTTAGAAGCCTAAGACATTTAACAGCAACTTCATTTGAAGGGTTTAAAGCCTCACAAGCCCATGGACCATACAAAGACCCATCAAGAGGAAGTGTCTTGGATTTGTGTCATTCAAATTCAAATTTGAATTCAAATTGTACCAAGAACACCTATAATTTAGGGATTATTTCGTGCATTGTCAGTAGGAATAAAATCTAGGAAGATTAGTTGTCAATAAGAGTCTGAGACTTTTGAATAGGAGTGTAATGTGGGAAGTTTGTTTTGGCCTTCTTTCTTTTTAAGGAGGCACGCATGAACAATAAAAACAAGTCATTTTCGAATCAATTACATACCAAAGGAGCTTAGCTCATTGTTCTTGAGATTGAGAGATTCATCTCACACAAATCGTTAAGGTCCGGGACTTGCTCAATTCGACTTATCACGTAACGAACCACGGTTGCTTGTGGCGTCTTCTATCGTCCTAAGAGTTCTAGAGGTTCATATGCTCAAGAGTTTTGGATGGTCTCACTGAGATTTGGGCCAAAGTTCTTCAGCACGTATCTGTCTACGGGTTCAAAGGCATCCATCCGTACAACCGAGTGAAACGCACGATCCAGTCGTGCCTCAGTTGGTATCAGAGCCACGTTCTCACGGTTGTATCTATTCAATTCTTGTTCATTTTATTCCTAAAAGATTTGGTTGTTCTCTCTCTTGTAGGTTCAGCCAAGGAGTCATTTAGGGTTTAGAGTTATAAAAAAAGAAACGGCTAAAGAGCCTAAGAAAAACAACGAAACGATCAAAGAGTCTAAGAAAAACAAAGAAAATGGCCAAAGAGCCTAAGAAAAAAAAAGCAAAGTGAAAAGAAAGAAAATTAAAAATAGAAACAAAGAATCCGAAGGGCCACTCCTTAGAGGCTGAACCAAGGAGACACCATCCTAAGTTCATCACCAAAGAGCGACTCAACACACGAGAAACACACCACTCGCAGCAAAGCACTTGGACCCGGACGACGAACACGTTTTGGAAACGTGAACTCGAAGATAGGGAGTCTTAAGGAACCTGAGATCAGTCCACCAACGGATCCCAAAGGAACCTAGTAGACCTCACAATCATCGGGGACTAATCTTGATAAGAAGGTTGAGTGACTATCTTCGCTTGAATTTGATTGTGCATAGGTTATTTCTCGAAAGGGGAGAACTGGCTCATCCAAGGCATAGTCATGATCAAGCCAGGCCTGGAATACCACCTAGGGGAGGCCAAGAACCACATCCTAGAGCTGACCTAGGAGAGGACGAAGATCACAATGCAAACTTGCATTTTGGACGATACGGTGGGGGAGGTGCAAACGGACCCTCCGATGACGAAGATGACCTACCCTTCATGGCAAGACGAAGGCAAGAGGGAAGAGCACCACATAAAGACTTCCATGAACATGACAACGGTGGTGTGAGATTGGACATTCCCATATTTACCGGGGGTAGCGATCCGGAGGCATACTTGGACTGGGAAAGATGCACGGAGATAGTATTTGATCTCCACGAGTACACCGAGCAATGAAAGATCAAACTAGCCACTGCTAAATTCAGTGACTATGATTTGATTTGGTGGGTTCATATCATCCATTTCAGAAGGATGAATGGTGACCAACCGGTCAACACATGGCGGTAACTCAAGCAAATCATCAGAAGTCGATACGTATCTTCATATTATTATGAAGAAGTGCGTAACAATCTGAATTTCCTTGTGCAGGGATCCTTATCCGTGGAGTATTATTACAAGGAGATGCAAAAGTTGATGGTGAGGGCGCAAACTCAAGAGGACGAGCGGACCACCATGAACTGCTTCAAACGAGGCCTCAACATCAACATTTTGGAGCAAGTGGATCCACATCAATGCCAAACACTCAATGAGCTACTGGATCTCGCGATATTATATGAGAGACAGCCACTAAGGAGGTCGAGGCACCAACGGTATGGAGGAAGCAGCTCTAACACGCAGAAAATTTTTTCGCCAAACAGCCGTCCGGACCGAGCCGAGCAGCGACCCGCACGCACAGACATGCGTCCAGATCGGGCACCACCCAGCAAGGACCGAGCATAACGATCAGAACCACGACATGGGCAGAATCCGAGGGGAAGCGACCGAGCATCAAGGGCTGACCCCAGACCAGACGTCCAACAGCCTAGGAGTGGGAGCACCGAACCGCAAACGCTTCTAACCCGAGACATCACTTGTTTTCGGTGTTCCGGAGGAGGGCATTACGTGCGAGATTACCCAAACCGATGCTCTGTGATCATTCTCGAAAACGGTGATATCGAGTCTCATCATTCATTTTATCGAGAGCAACAAGCAGAGGAGATAAGCTCCGAGGAGGAGATAGACGAGGATCCAGCGCTTGGAAGACTCTTTGTGACACGACGGTTCCTTAGCACACAACCTAAGGATGATGTGGCCGAACAGCGGGAGAACATCTTCCACAGTTGAGGTCACATCCACGACAAGATATGCACCATCATCATCGACAGTGGGAGCTATACCAATGTCGCAAGCACCGTTCTTGTGGAGAAGCTCGGACTCACCACTCTCAAGCATCCGAAGCCACACAAGCTCCAATGGCTCAACGGTAGCGGAGAGACGAAGATCACCAAGCAAGTTCGGGTACCATTTCGGATTGGAAGATACGAGGATGAGATCCTATGTGACGTGGTACCCATGCAAGCAATTCACCTCTTGCTTGGTCGTCCTTGGCAATACGATGCAAGGGCGCAGCACGACGGCTACACCAACCGATATTCCATCCGAGAAAAGGGCAAGAAGATCAACCTACTACCCTTGTCACCGAAGCAAGCCTGGGAAGACCACCTTCACATCGTGGAGCAAGCTGGGAAGGTTGAGGAACGCAACAAGTCGCTCATCATTACCAAGGGTTCCAAGAAAGCATTTTTCACAAACCGGCCGATGGTTCTCGTACGGTATAAGGAGTCATTATTGAATGAAGAGGCTACTAACGTTTTACCGCAGCCTTTTAGTTTAACTAATGCACCTAGTACATTCATGAGGTTGGTGAATCATGTTCTTAGGGATTTCATTCGCAAATACTCTAAGAACATTAGGGAGCATGTAGAGCACCTTAGAGCGGTTTTAGGTGTTCTTAGAGCGGAAATGTTATACTAACATGAACGCCTTTGCTACTAACAAGTTGGTTTTTCTAGGCTTTGTTGTTAGTGATCAGGGTATCTTTGTGGATCAAGATAAGGTTCAGGTTCTCAAGGATTGGCCGAAACCTAGCACGGTTGGAGAGGTCCGAAGCTTCCTAGGCCTCATGGGGTTTTACCGACGATTCGTCCGCAATTTCAGCACCATTGTGGCACCAATGACAGAGCTCATGAAGAAAGACCGAGTCTTTGTGTGGTGAGACACACAAGAGAGAGCGTTCCAAACGCTCAAGGAGAAGCTGATCCACCCGCCTCTCCTATCTCTCCCCGACTTCACCAAGACATTCGAAGTTTTGATGAGGATCAACGACAACGCCTATCAACTTGATCTTCGAGATAAGTACAACATTAGCTCATCATTCAATATCACTGATCTTAGCCCTTTTATTGAATATGAAGTGGATCTGAGAGCAAATCCTTTTCAAGGGGGAGGGAATGATGAGGATATCACAAAGAAAGCAAGCCTCGAACGGACGGACGAAATGGAAAGGTCGAACGGGAAAGACAATCACGTGGACGCATGGGACACTGACGAGGATGTGCAGGATGCTGACGAAGACACGTGTGAAGCTTAAGAGGATGCGGATATGCGGACCGTTAACAAGACTTACGGACTAACGGTCGCGTCCGATATTCGCGGGCCGGCTAACATGGAGATGAGACTTTGTACAAAAACACCTAAATGGAGGCCTTCCCGAAGTCCAAATTCGATGAAACAAAGACCATTGGAACCAGCACTCAAAGAGCGTTCAGATGAGTACCAGATCACTACCAGAACGTCACTTTTCCGGCGACATTCTGGTGACATTGCCGACGAGTCCTCTAGTGCACACTTAGCGCCAAATTCCAAGGTTACAAGCATGTTGAAGGGGCCTTGGACTATATCTAAGGCCAGGAGGCTACAAGAGAAGATTCAAGACATCTTAGAAGCCCAAGAGATTGAACGGAAATATCATTTGAAGGGTTTAAAGCCTCACAAGCCCATGGACCACGCAAAGACCCATCAAGAGGAAGTGTCTTGGATTTGTGTCATTCAAATTCAAATTTGAATTCAATTTGTACCAAGAACACCTACAATTTAGGGCTTATTTCATGCATTGTCAGTAGGAATAAAATCTAGGAAGATTAGTTGTCTATAAGAGTCTTAGACTTTTGATTAGGAGTGTAATGTCGGAAGTTTGTTTTAGCCTTCTTTCTTTTTAAGGAGGCACGCATGAAAAATAAAAACAAGTCATTTTCGAATCAATTACAGACCAAAGGAGCTTAGCTCATTGTTCTTGAGATTTAGAGATTCATCTCACACAAATTGTTCAAGTCTGGGACTTGCTCGATTCGACTTATCAAGTAACGAACCACAGTTGCTTGTGGCATCTTCTATCGTCCTAAGAGTTCTAGAGGTGCATATGCTCAAGGGTTTTGGACGGTCTCACTAAGATTTTGGCCAACGTTCTTCAGCACGTATCCGTCTACAGGTTCAAAGGCATCCATCCGCACAACCGAGTGAAACGCACGTTCCAGTCGCGCATCACCATGCCATTGAAATAGGGTGTTTGGTTGTCACACCATTGAATATGATTGTGAATCCATTACGAGATTGGTCGCCTTATTCTAGTGCTTCTCCGAGGAACTATCTCATTTAGAATCCTTCCTTCAATTTCATCGACGTCCTGATCCTCATTTAGGTTATGATCATGGATTTGATCTTCATTCTCATGATTTGACGCCCGAGATTCCTCCTCATGATTTTGCTCCAAATATACATCATGGCTTTCTTTTTCTTCATTTTTATGATATTTCTTAATCATTTTAGTCTTCATGACGTTCAGGTACACTTGGCAGAAGACCTGTTTCATTGTTAGTTTGTGAAATTGAATTTACTAAGTTTCTAAGGGACAAACCTATATCATTTGGTTCCGAGATTCCTTTAATCTCTTCCAAGCTGATTTTATCATGAAAGCTCTTGTCTTCAGAAACATAACATCTCAAGATACTATTACATGTTGAGAATTTGGATAGAAATACTTGCAGCCTTTTTTATTTACAGAGTATCCGATGAACATGGCTTTAGTGCTCCTTGGTCCCAACTTGTTTCGCTGTGAGTCAAGAACAAGAGCGAAACACACACAACCGAAAATTCTAAAATACTCAAGATCAGGTTTTATAGAGTTTAATACCTCATAAGGTGATTTGTCCTTTAGAACCTTTGTTGGAATTCTATTAATGATGTGGCATGCGGTCATGACCGCATTGGACCAGAACCTTTTAGGAACATCTCGATCGAACATGATAGTTCTTGAGACTTCCATTAGGTGTCTATTCTTCCTCTCGGTCACTCTGTTTTGTTGCGGAGTATAAGGACATGAGGTTTGGTGTGTAATGCCTTGTTCTTCAAGGTACCTACGAAACTGAAGACTAGTATACTCTCCACCATTGTCAGACCTTAGACATTTTACTTTAGCATCATATTGATTTAAAACATGCTTATGAAACTTCACAAATACATCATAAACACTACTTTTAAACGAGAGAGTATAAAGCCATGTAAACTTTAATTTCTCATCAATGAAGGTTACAAAATATTTCTTTTGATCACGAGAAACACATCGAAACAGATTTTATAAATCGAAACAGAGTTTGGAAATACTTGTTTTACGTGCTTTCCTAAGATGCAAGCTTCACATGTTTCATGTTTATCTTTAAGATCGGGAAAAATGATACTAAGAACTTTACTATGAGGGTGTCCAAGTCTTGCATGCCACTTAGAAACTTTATTAAAATTTGATTTTGATAGAAACACACACTCTGGATCACAAGACATAGACTCGAGAACATAAAGACCATTGAGGAGCTTTCCTTTGCTGATTACTTGTTTGGTTTCAATATCATGTATACCAAAAGAGTTAGAATCGAAACAAACATGACAACTAAGGTCTTTTGCAAGCTTTTGTACAGAGATAAGATTATTACAAAAAATTTGGAACGAAGAGAGCCGTTGTATCATGACCGAGAAGCATAAGCTTCCCAGTTCCTTTAATTGGAACACTCTCCCCGTTCGCAATAGAAACAGAGCCACAATTAGGTTTTATATTTTTAAGCAAGTTATGAGATTTAATCATATGATTTGTAGCTCCAGAATCTAGTATAATATGGTTTTGAAAAGCAGAGAAAACAGAGATAACTTTACCTCCTTCTTCATCGGCTTTGTTTATTTGATTCCCTGCCAGAATCATTTGGAAAAAACCCTCGAGGTCTGCCTTGAGACAAACTCAGACTCAGAGGCCATATTAGCCTTACCTTGACTGTTATGGCTTCTACTCTTCAAATGGGGGGTGAAGAATCCAACAAATATCCTTTTTATGACCTTTCTTTTTGCAATACTCACAAGAGAACTGATTTTTGAAAGACTTGATTGTAGTGGTGTTTCTAGAGGTACTTTTGGATACATTAGCTTTCTCGATCATTCCTTTAAAGAGACGATTTCCCCTTTCCTCCCTTTTAATCATCACACAAACTTCGTGAAGATCG
>CM071862.1:3159487-3181667 GCA_036759665.1 Gynandropsis gynandra
CTAAGATTGGATTCATTGCCAAAAACTTGTTTCAGCTCGTCCCAAAGCTCCTTAGGAGACTCTATGTGCCCATATGTACAAAGTATATGAGATTCGAGGGAATTTTGTAAAATAACCAAGGCAGTGAGTTTATTTTGTTCCCATTTTTCTGATCCGGTACTCGAATCTACCGGTTTCACATCCGATTCTATCACGAAACCCCAAAGACCTCGCATGCCAAGATTGGCCTTAGCAATCTTTGTCCAAAAAGAATAATTGTTTCCATTGAACGAGATTGAGATGCTTTTGTTTGAGTCTATGACGAGAAATCCGAGTAAACAAAGGGAAACAAAATAACAAAGAGAGATAAATTACCGAAAAAAACTTTTGAAAGAGAATAGATTTCAAAAGAAACAAAATTGATAAAAAAAAATTTCCGAGATTCGATCACCGCTCTAATACCATGTAGAATTTTTAGAACAAAGATGAAACAGCGGAAGCAAGAAAGAAAGACTAAGAGCGAGCGAAAGATCGAGAGAATTAGAGAGAATAAGAATAAGTATTATCTTATGTATTTCATTAGAACTAAAGGTACATATTTATACAAGTAGAAAGGGTGAAAAACAAGAAAAATACAAGTTCACATGCAAGGCACAAGTTTAGATGTAACATGCATGAGCTGGAACGGTCAACAAGGCATAGGAGACCGCAGAGGTCATAAATAGGGTTGACCAAGTCGCAGGTCGCGGGACGCAGGACACGGGACGTGGCTCGAGATGCAATGCAGCATGCGGGACACGGCCCGGGACACGGCTTTAGACGCGATGCAGGACACGGGACACGGCCTGGGATGCGGAGAAAACGAGACATGGCTCGGGATGCGAAGAGGAGCGAGACGCGACCCAGGATGCGGAGAAGAATGAAACAAGGCTCGGGACGCGGCTCGGGACACGAAGAAGAGCGGGACGCAGCTCGAGATGTGGAGAAGAAACGGGATGGCTCGAGACGCGATGCATGATACGAGACACGGCTCGGGAGGCTGGAGAAGAATGGACACAGCTCGGGACGCGGCTCGGGGCGCGAAAAAGAGCGGGATGCGGCCTTTCTTCTAAACAATATTGTTAAAAATATATACATTCCCGTAATACTCCTTCTCATGTTAGCGTGTGAAGGTTCTGAACACCCAACTCGCCGAGTAAGTAATCAAAAGTCACTCGTCCGACGGCCTTGGTGAGTATATCCACGAGCAGATTTTTAGTGCGGACGAACGAAAAGGAAACCCTGCCGGCCTTCCATTCATCCCGAAAAAATGAAAACCGATCTCAATGTGCTTCCTGCGCTCATGGAAAACAGGATTGGATGCAATGTGTATAGCAGCTTGATTATCACATTGGAGATGAGCCGGAGATAAGATATCGACCCCAAGCGTAGAGAGAACCTTACGAAGCCACTTGATTTCGCAACAAGTGACAGCCATAGCACGATACTCCGCATCCGCAGAAGACCGAGAAACAGTTGTTTGCTTCTTCGACTTCCAAGAGATCAGAGAGGAACCCAGCATCACGAAATATCCAGTAAGAGATCGTCGCTGGAGAGGACATGCGGCCGAGTCGGAATCACAATAATTAGAGAGGCGAGGAAGCTGTCGGAGCGAAGAACAATTTCCTGGCTCGGGTAACTCTTGAGATAGCGAACAACCCGTTAGGCGGCATCCCAGTGATCTTTCCGAGGAGCAAGCATGAACTGAGCCAAAATGTGGACGGCGTAAGATAAGTTCGGTCGTGTGATGGCCAGGTAAACAAGTCGGCCCACAAGACGACGATATTTCTCCGGGTCATCAAAGAGTAGAGCTGAGGACGAAGCTAAGTGATGATTCTAATCAATGGGTAACGACGTCGGTTTAGAGCCACTCAGGCCACACTCATCGATGATGTCAAGCATGTACTTGTGTTGTAAAAGAAAAATCCCGTCTTTTCTCCGAGCCACCTCAATACCCAAGAAATACTTCAGCTCGCCGAGATCCTCCTATGAAAGCACGTGTTCAAGTAGTCTTTGAAAGTCTGGATAGTCGCTGCATTATTCCCTCCAATAAGAAGATCATCAACATAAATGATATCATGAAGACGAACATCACCCCGAACAAACGTGAAGAGTGAGTAATCAGAGTATGAGTGTGAGAAGCCAAACCGAAAGAGAGCTTGGGTAATCTTCTCAAACCAACAGCGAGGAGCTTGGCGAAGACTGTAAAGGTATTTCTAAAGTCTACACACTTTAGAGGAATCAGTAGTACCATAGCCTGGGGGAAGTCGCATATAGACCTCTTCTTCCTAGTCGCCGTGGAGGAAAGCGTTATGAACGTTCATCTGATGAACTTCCCATCCACGTATGGCGACAACTGCAAGAAAGGTGCGAACAGTAGTCATCTTGACAACATGAGCAAATGTTTCATTGTAGTCGAGGCCGACTTTCTAATGATTTCCGAGAACCACGAAACGAGCCTTGTACCGTTAAATAGTACCGTTAGCTTTGTGTTTAATTTTGTACATCCATTTAGAGCCAATGGGTTTCTTTCCTGACGGAAGATCAACCAATGTCCATATCTTGTTGTTTTGCAAGGCATGAAACTCGACATCCATCGCCTCCCACCATTTTAGATTATGTTTTGCCTCATTGTACGTCGTAGGCTCATGAACATCTGTAATAGCTGCTAGAAAAGCACGATGTCGAGGAGAAAACTGATCATAAGAGATATAGTTAGCTAGCGGGTATAAGGACATACCTGAAGATCCAGTGGATACGGGTGATGTAGTAGAGTGAACGGGGTATTTACTTGTGATGCTGGAAGTAACATAGAGAGTAAGATGTACAGAGGGTTGCTTAGGTCGATGTCCGCGATCCAACAACTCAGAAGCAGCAGTGTCAGATGATGTAGATGATTTTGGTCCCGAGGAAACAACAGAAGGAACTCCTTTAGACAAACTGTGAGGATCTACCGACTGTTTCGTGGGGCTCAAGCAAGCGGTGGAATTTGTAGGCGTCTGGGCCGGAGACTCAGGAGGAGACGGATCGGCCAAGTAGGAAGTCTGAGGAACTGGCGGAGTACTAGAGCTCCCCCTGTCACCGATCGGCAGTCCACTGTACAAACTAAGAAAATCGTCAAGATGGCTTACAGACGGACCATGAGGAGCTAAAAAAACCCGAATGTTCGGCCTGTGAATCTTTCGAACTATCCTTGAAAGGAAAGGAATCCTCATCTAAGACTACGTCCCAAGTAGTGAAGCAATCATACATATCAAGATCCAAAACTCGCCACGCCTCTTGCCATCGGGATACCCGAGAAACATACATTTTTGGCCTTGTTCACTAAACTTGTTAGTGGACTTTGTATGAACATAACATAAGCATCCAAGAACACGCAACTGAGAAAACGAAGGTGGCTTATGAAAAAATAGTTGGTACGAAGATTTACCATGGAGTAGTTTCGAAGGTGTCCGATGAATAAGAAAAACCGTCGTAAGAATGCAATCTCTCCAATATTCGATGGGAAGATGTGCCTGAAACCGTAGTGCCCGGACTACATTCAACAAATGTCAGTGCTTGCGTTCCACTCGTCCATTTTGCTGTGGAGTATCTACGCAAGAAGTCTAATGAAGAATGCCCTACACAGAGAAATCCGCCCGAAGAGGTAGAAACTCAGTTCCGTTATCCGTACGAATTACTTTCGCTGCAAGAGAGAATTAGCAAAACGTCATTGCACAAAAATTCTGCAGAATAGTAGCAACCTCAGATTTCTTACGTAGTAGAAAAATCATGTGGCTCGAGTAAAGTCATCCACAATCGTCAGAAAGAAGCGTTCTCCATTTCTAGTCGGGATTGGATATGGTCTCCACGCATCACAATGAACCAAAGCAAATGGTTCCTCAGCTTTATTAATACTATCGGAAATGAATTCTTTGTTTGTTTAGAAAGAAAACAAATGTCACACCGAGGCTCTTGAGACAACGGTGAAGGTCTGAAATCAATAACACTAGACAAATGCGATAAACTTTTATAGGAAGGGTGACCGAAACGACGATGCCAAAGGTCACTTTTATTGGTGTACGAAACAACATAAGCTACGGCTGAAGGAAATCCACGAAACTTGAATACCCCGTCACTCTTTTCACCCGCTCCAATCAGGATCTTCGTGGAATGATCCTGTATAACACATAGCCGATCAGAAAACATGATAAAACACGAGAGATGTTGCACCAATTTAGAGTCAGAAATAAGTGTGCAAGTAAGCGATGGGATAAAAAAGACTTCGCGAAGAATAAGACGTTCGGTGATATTAATATCCCCAATTTTACTTGCGGTTGTATGCAAGCCATTAGGTAGATCAACCGGGTAAGGAGAAATGTCTGTGACATTAGCTAAAAGACCAAAACCCCCAGTCATATGATGTGATGCTCCAGAATCAATAATAAAGTCGGTAAATTTTGTGTTACCAGATGTGCGATCGAAGCTCTGTTGCTGAGCATTTAAGAGCTTCAAGAGCGCATGGTACTGATCAGTGTTCAAACCCGGAATTACGCTTACATCAGTAGAAATATCGGGAGCAACAGATGAAGAATCGGAAGATACACATGAGGCCATCGCCGAGTTGGCCATATTAAGGCCCCGTCCACGAGTTCCCGAAGCACTACCGCCTCGAGTACCAACAGAACCACCACCACGTCTGCGGCCCCACACCCCGCGTTTGTTGTCTTCCCACCAATCCGGATACCCATGGAGAGCAAAGCATGTGTCCGCGAGGTGTCCAACCCGACCACAATGAGAGCAAGTGAGGGATGGATCACGCAATTTGGTATAAGTCTGTCGGTTGCTGGGTGCAGATTGGACCGTAAAACTCATAGCTGCGAGACGTTCCTCTTGTGTTTGAATGACGACATATTGTCTCTCAGACTCTACAAGAATCGCGTACGTGGAATCCAAATCTGGAAGAGGTTTCATCGCCAATATATTGGTACGTATACGCCCGAATTTGGAGTTTTCTAGTCCCATGAGAAACTGATATAGTTTCTCTTCCTCGCGGTCCCGAGCCGAATCTGTATACCTCGGTGGTTTATAGTTTTCCAATTCACGCCAAAGAATCTGAAACTTGCCAAAGTAGTCACAGATTGGGAGATTGTCCTGCCGACATAGAGTAGCGTAGCTGGTAAACGCGGGAAGCATTCTCCAAGGACACCCTTCTCCGAATGTTCTCCCACAATTCTTATGCAGTAGATGCATAAGCAAAAGAAGACCGAAGAGTTGGTGAGATAGTGTTCATGATCCAAGCCATGAGCATCGAGTTGCAGGCCCGCCAATCATCATATTCTGGTGCTCCTTCTGGCGGTGGTGTTACAACGCCGTCCAAGAAAAACAGCTACTTCTTTGACAAAAGTGTGTTGCACATCGCCTCAGCCCAACGGTCATAGTTATCCGTTGTCAATTCAACGGTAGAGAGAACCATGCCGGGATGATCTGCGACATGAAGATAAAACGGGGAGACAGTCACGCTCTCCTGCCCACCAGTCACGGCAGTGTGTGAGGAGTTCATGTTACCAGCCACGGTAGTTGTGGCAGCAGGGGTTGCAGGAGGAGAAACCATAGTGAAACAGAGTATGCTCTGTTTTTAGACACGAAAAACAGAGATAGATCGAAGAAAAAAACACAAGGCGACGAAGACGAGACGACCGAGCAAGAACCCTAGAGTTTTAGGTCAAGCTCTGATATCATGTCAAATATGGGTTGGGCCTAACTAATCCCAAAAACTAGCTCAAGAGTTTAGAGTTACCCAACACCATATATATGAGTCCCAAAATTCATGTCCTAGCCGATGTGGGACAACTTATCATAACACTCCCCCTCACGCCCAGGCTCGATCCTAAAGCGTGGACATCGCAATCGGGGGCCCAACATCGATATATTCAAATTGGGACGAACCGGACTGTGATACCATGTAAAGTCTTGCAAAAACGATCGTATGTTTTCCATTGATTTGTCACAATTATATACAATTCACAATCCGGTGAAGAAAGGAAAGTTTTCAATTTACAATAGGACCCAATATTATCACAAATATATATATATATATATATATATATATATATATATATATATATATATATATATATATATATATATATATATATATATATATATATATATATATATATATATTCCCGTAATATATACATTCAAATTAGAAACCATAACTCAATTATTATCAATTAATGACGTTTAATTTCACATTTATGAATTTTAACAATATTATCAAATAATTCTACACATACATTCTATATAACTAATTTCATTATGGAAGTCCAATATTTATAAAATATAAATTATATTAAAGTGATAATATTGCATAATAACAAGATGTCCGTACAAGAACAAGAACTGTGAGTCAGTTCTCATCGTCCACGAGATGTGAAAGGTTCAGTTAATGTGAAAGTACATAAAGAATTCTGCAGATTGACGAGTTGAAGTACTTCCTCAGATGTATCAGACAAACCTTCATATCTTCCAGCTTTTACGATATCAAGCAAGTTATTTGGGAGCTGCGTTAAGCCTTTCAAGATCCGCATGACAGTAGTCATGGCTGGTCTAGCTGCAGCAACTCGGTGCGCACAGAGCAACCCAAGTTTCAGAACCAGCTCGAGTTCTTCCCTGTTACGTTCTTCACCAATAACTCTTTCATCAACCACCATCATAATATCTTCCTTTTCCCAACAATTTACTATCCATTCCACAAGAACAACTTCCTCCGAGACTGCTCGTGGCTTTATCGGTCTTCTTCCACAAGCAATTTCAAGCGTTAACAACCCAAATGTTGTAAAATATTGCTTTCAGTGAACTTCAGCAAACATTTAGTTGCTTAATTTGAGTTCACTTTATCCATCTTTCTTCTTGTTTGTGCAAACGTAAATGTAAATAATCGAATGAACACAGAAGCTCACTCAGAATACAAAGGAATTGAGAGAACAGATGAGAGAAAGAAGTGAGAATGAACACTGTAAGATTTTCTGAATGGTCTACCTTTTCATTTCAAGAAATCCGTTACATATACACCCTTAGGCATTGCACAAAACATCAAAAACATGTTCAGGGATACAATTAAAACTTTTGTCCGATAGTTACTAAAAATAGTCAACTTTGACTTATTCCCAGAACACCTTGTTCCCGGCAAAAATAGCAACCTGCACCTGTGATTCTGGTGCAAGGTCTTCGCGATGATTCCGAGGCCTTCACGTTCTTTCACGCCTCGTCCTTGTCCTGAGCATCTTCTACCATCCATAGGCTGCAATCATGTCGCCTGCTTCATCCTGCAAAGTCAGCTCCTCGATATTTTCTTGTCCGCTGAAGTTGGCAACTTGATCAGCCGTTGTCTTGCTTTTTCTCGCGTCTCGGGTCGTCGCGTCCAGTTTGGTCGTGTCCCGCTCCTTTGCACTATGGTCGGCCGCATCCCGCTCCTTTCCGTCATGTCTGACCGCGTCCCGTGCCTTTGCATCCTTTGTCTCTGTGTCCCGTTGTTTCGCATCCTGCTTGGCCGCGCCCCAACTGGTCGCGTCTTGCCTGGCCGCGTCCCGCTTGCCCACGTCTCGCCTAGCCACGTCCGATCCGGTCGCGTCTCGCTCACCCACGTCTCGCCAGGCTGCATCCCACGTTCCCATTGCATCTTGGTTCACAGCATCCTTTGCCATGATTTTTTCATGGATAACTTGATCAACTCATTCACCAAAGGCATACACATCTGTGCTAGTGTCTATTCTTCCAGTTATTACAAGCTCAGTCGCCATGTATCCAAATGTGCCGGCTACTTTAGTTGTCTGAGGATCATACCCTTGTTCATATAACTTGGCCAACCCAAAATCACCAAGCCTTGCATTCCACTCCACGTCGATCAACACATTTTCTCGTTTTATGTCTCTATGAACCACGACTTGTGCCCATTGATGGTGGAGATACAGAAGCGCAGAGGCAATATCTTTGATGATCTTGAAATGTTGATCCCAAGTGAGTAGCTCTTGTCCTTCTGGCTGCTGGTAAAGGAACCTGTCGAGGCTTCCATTTGGCATAAAGTCATATATCAAGAAGAGCTCAGTCTGATGCCTGCAATACCCAAGAAGCCGGACCAAGTTTCGTTCCGGTCTCTGAGGCGGCCAATGGTTGATATCTCAGCCAAGAACTCCCTCATTCCTTGTCTTGAATTATGAGATATCCGTTTAACAGCGATTTCTACACCTGAACCAGGTAGGTTACCTCTATAGACTTGACCGAAGCCTCCTTTGTCAACAAGTTGTCTGTCTTTGAAACCTTTTGTGGCTTTAAAAAGTTCCTTATACTCAAATCTATGAGGTCCAAATTGAATTTCCCATTCCTCGAGAACATCTTTTACCTTCTTATGCCTCAAATAGAAGAAGAGACCAAAAGCAGAAGCAACAAGAGCAACAAACACAGAGACTGTCAAACATACCACCAAAACTTTCTTTGTTGTTTCAGAAATTTTCCTCGGATATGGAGGAACGACAGGTATTAAATTAAGTTCCAAACTGGGATGATATTCAAATCCTAGGTCAATATGCCAACCGAGCCGGTTGAGGCGGTGAAGCCAACATACATTTGATCCAACAAAAAAGGGAGAAAGATCTTGGTTCAAAGATAAAAGTGGTTTCTTTGACTGAGTAGCCATCTCTACGGGGCTTGAGGTAACATTAAGTTGTTTCTTTGGCTGACTATAAATGATTGAAAGTCGTATCAAAGTTTTGCTGATCAGAGAAAAGATTCCTAAAGTTACCATCTTTATCATAATAACCCGCACTTGCAGATTTAACTGACCTCAACCCATTGATATTAATACCAACATGGTTATCATCGATGTCACCGAATTCATCATCTTTGTGAGTATCAAGCTCGACAACGATAACATGGTTGGAGCTATTCCCATTATTTGTGCCGTTGAAAAGGCCAAGATACTGATCAGGAAAAGCCTTAGGTATGCCTTTGGTAGGAGAAAGAACAAAAGCCATTCCATGGGAACCATGTTGTTCTTTCTCAGGAGCGATTGCGAAGAAGAAGTTAACAGTGTAAGAAGTTGCAGTTCCGTTAGAGGATGAGTTCTTGAAAGTGAAACGTTGTTGCCCGAAAGCTTGGCCATACACATGCTTTTTGGTGTTTGTTAATCTAGTAAACCCATTTGGATCTTCATTTGTTGACCCAACTAAACTGAATTTAGCATGGGAGTCTTATGTAGATGAAGAGAGAATGACGAACAACACTAGAAGGGTTTCTTGTATGAATATTCTACCAGACATGATCTTTGCTTTGTCTTTGAACACTGTCTGGATGAAGGAAGTTATTGAGAAGAATAGATGAAGAAAAGTCAATTCAAGTCAACCAATTACACCAACCATCATTAATAAGTGGGTCCTTCATCAAAACGAACCAAACCAACCACTCATTTACACAAAGGAGAATAGATTATTTTTTCACAATCTAATCTATGCCAAATAAAAAAAAAAGTGAGTGAACAGTGAAATGGTTAGGTGACATTTCCATCATAGGTAAATATTTTTGGTTTTGCTTGCTAATTGTAGACAAATACAAAAATATTAGTGTTGAGGGAAGTGTGCATTTATGGTCGTTAGATTATTCGGTAGGTTTGATCTCGACCCTTCATTTTTTATATTGCTTTTAGTCGTTGGATTATTTTTTGGGACATGATCTTGGCCGTTGAATCTTTTCCAGGTGTTTTTCCATGATCATTCTTCACGATCTGGAGGTTTGGTGTTTTAGGATTCTTGGGTCGGTAATTGGTGATTCCTTCATTTCTCTGCGTTTTCCGGTTGATTTCGTTATTCCCCTGCGTTTCTCGGTTGATTTCTTCCTTTTTTTTGCGTTTCTCGGTTGTTTTGTTGATGATTTCTGTTTGGGTTTGCGTTATATTTGATTTTTTTGGTTGATTTCGGGATTTCTCCTTTGAAATCTTTCGTTGTTTGCTTCGTTGATGATATATGTTTAAGTTTGTTGTGGTGATTTCTGGTTGGATTTGTGTAATCATAGGTTTTCTTCGACTGATTTCGGGATCTGGGGTTTTTGATAAGTTTGATTGTTGATTTCTCCTTCGAATGCTTTATTCGTTTGCTTTGTTGATGATATTTGTTTAAGATTATTATGATGATTTGATTTTCGATTGGGTTTGTGTAATCACGGTTCGTTTTCAGTGGAATTGGGGATCTATGGTTTTTTGGTGGGTTTGATTGGTGATATTCCTTTCGAATGCTTTGTTTGCTTGGTATGTTGATTGTTGTTATGGATCATTGTTCTATTAGTGTTTTAAACCTTCGTTATACATCATTTTTGTGGGAATAGGTTTTGTTTTTAGGTGGCGGTGCATTATTCCGTGATGCTCCCGCTGATTGTTTCAATAGGATGGACTATCATTTTGTTGCTCTCGTCGATTCTTTGGTTTGTTCTGTAGATCATATTCGGTATGATAGACTTTCTCATTGATAATCTTGACCTTTTGAGTTACATCTCCTACAAGAATGGTCAAACCACTAATTGGTATATGCTCTATGCTATTAGCAACCACTATGGAAGCATGGGAGGTGATCAATACACTGCCTTTGTCTATGTAAGTGAAAATTGAATAAGATTTTATTAATTTTGAAATCTAAATGTTGTCTTGCTCTACAACAACCACTATGTAGGCATAGGAGATGGTCACTACACCGTCTTTGTCCATGTAAGTAAAAACTTAATAAGAATTTATTGCTTTTGAAATCTAAATGTTCTTTTATGGAATTCGTGTTGGGGTAATGGTGAATCGTTTGATCAGATTTGGTAGATTTGGTGGTGAGAATGGTGCTCATTAAATGTGAATTGGCTACGAGGAATTTCACCTGGATCTAATTGTTTTTCATGTTAGATTTCATATATCTATGGATGTATATATTTGTTTGTCTCTTTTTGTTGTGTCTCTATTTGTTTGGTTGGGTTTGCGGTTGTTTTATTGTATGATTATCCTAAGTTAGGCTTCATATATTTATGGATGTATGTATTTGTTTGTCTGTTTGTGGTGTTTACATTTGTTTGGTTTGCGGCTATTGGTTTGGTTATGTGTGTATATATATGTGTGTGTGTGTTTAGTGACTTGCTGTCTATGTATTAGTTTGGTATCTCTTTTATTCGACACCTTATTTATATGTTGTCATGTGTCTTTTTTGAAATTTTCACATATTTGACTTCTTTTTAATTTCCATATTGTATTCTATATATGTGTATTATAATTTATAGTCCACTATTTTAGTTCTCGCTTTGTGTGGATTTCCTTTATTACATTATCATGTATACTCCTCTTTGCGATATTTTTCTACTCTCAAGAAGTATCCTAAAATTAGGGTCAGAATCGTTCGTTTATGGACTTTTTTGTATGAGTCTGTGCGTGATCCAACAACTACTCGCGAAATGGTAGTTTGTGATGAATGGGTATGTTATTTAACTTTCTTATATCGTGCTATGTCATTAAACCTATCTGGAAGTCGATTTGAAATATTTTGCAAATGTATTATCTTTTGTACTTCAAAATTACATTGTTTTGTAGGAGGATCAAGATATAAAAATGATTGTTATCTCCATGTTAGATCTTGTGAGGCTTGTTTTATTTCTCCGCTTAACGATGGGAATTTATTCTCATTAAAATGACAATCAGCAAAACGAGTTGTGAACATGTCACCCATTTGTGGTTCAAGATATCTAATGATAGATGGTGAATTATATCCAACATATATTCCCAATCTGCATTGTGGGCCCATTTTTACCCGTTGCGGTGGAGCAATCAGAATATATATTGCACAACTAAATACTCGTAGATGAGATATATTTGGTTATTGGTCATTTGCTAATTGCAATGGAGAATATTTATGATAAGCACTTAGCCTTATTTAAATTAGTATTGCGACACGTAAAATGGAATGTCCCCAAACAGAATCTGAGAGTTTCGTTTTCATTAGCAATGGTTGAGCAATAAGTTGGAGACGTTTAATCAATGACTCTACCATACCATTTTGTGTATGAACATGTGGTACGTGATGTTCAATCTCAATACCAATCGATTTAAAATAGTCATTGAAAGCTTGAGAAGTGAATTCACCAGTATTATCAAGCCTCACCTTCTTAATAGGGTGATCGGGAAATCGAGGTCGTAATTTTGTTATTTGAGCAAGAAACCTCGTAAATGCAACATTACGAGTTAAGAATAAGCAAATGTGTGACCATTTGCTAGAAGCATCGATCATACCATAAAGTATCGAAATGGTCCACTCGGTGGATGAATAGGTCCACATATATCCCCATATAATCGTTCTAAAAACGATGATGATTCATGTCCAACTTTGACCGATGATGATCTCATGAGATTGAAATATCTTCTTATGTTTTAATGGATGACCATTGGAATTTTAAATGATTTTTCGCATCATTATCGGTCATTCCAAATCTTAAACATGTCTTCATACTTTGGGTTGAATGTGGCATATGATTTCACCATTCTTATTTTTGTGAAATATTTCCACAAAATGTTTCTTTCTAGAAACCATTATCACGATATATAAAGATATTCACGATTTTCATCATTCATTGTTTCAATATGATAACCGTTTCGTCAAATATCTTTGAAACTCAATAAGTTTCTTTGTGATTGTGGAGAGAACAATGCATCCTGTGTGATAAATTTTTCCCTCTAGACATTACAAAGTTTGCTTCTCCACATCCCTCAATTATTTGTGCATTTCCAGCTATCGTATTGATACTGGATTCATGTATTCTCAACTTGGAGAAATACTTTTTATCTTTCAATATTATGTGCATTGTAGCATAATCCGCTAAACATATATCTCCATCATTGAGATTTTATTTTAACAAATTTTATGTTATTTTTATCCGATAAAGATATTGATGCACTTGAAAAATATGAAATTAAAGATGTATATAATAATTTAACAAAAAATATTAAAAAATAATCTAATAAAACTTCATGTCAATATCTTTTTCATAATTTATCATATTTAAGTTTGTTAATAAAATCTGCGATGTTCATTCGTTTCACAAAATATTGCAGACCCAGTGGGACGAGCATGATAAATTTTTATTAGAAGCTCATTTTATTATTCTGCAACAAGGAGAATTTGTAATAATTTACGACATGTTTTGAACATTATCAGCATGTAATGTCAATAATATATTCTCCAATTTATTATAATCACTTATAGCTCCATTTTGGAGATTATTTTAAACATCGCAGAATGGTATTCGTCCACAGATTTATAATCTTGGAATCTCGTATTTCGTCAATGAATATTTGCCTATGGGAGCATCACATATTTTTGCGATCGAATTTATCTTTAAGATACCCCCATAAATTTGTGGGATATTCTTTTGTAAGATATTCATCTTTTAGATCATAGACAATATTAGTATAGAAAAATGATGGCTTTTATTTTTCTCTTCGAATGAATTATTGTATTTATCATTGTGTCAATGATCTTTTTACCTTTTAGGATGCATTTTAGAATCAAATATCCATGTCATATAGTTTTTTCTAGAGGCAACTAGTGTCGTGATTTTGAGATTCACCAAGTTTGACATGAGGATCTGTTATCTTTGAAGAAAAATAAACAAATATAAGTTATGAGATTGAAAACAAAATTAAATAAATTATTATATAACAATTCATGTGTTAGATCCGTTTATATTTTTAGATAATTCATTTTTAAATTTATTTAACCAATAAAAATTAAATAAAAAACATAATTTAAATAAATTACGTGATGAATTTTTTTCATCATCCACATAAATAAAATAAATAACAAAATAAATATTATGTAAAAATGGTGGCTCACCCATCCTTATAACAATAATAAAATAATAAAAATATAAGTTAAATAAATAACGGGATGGATTTTTCTATCCTCCACATAAATAAAAGAGCAAAATAAATATAACATAAAAAAAATGGTGACTTAGCCATAATAATAATAAAGAACAAATAAATATTCATAAAATGTTAATATTATTGATCGGTGGTTGAACCCGCATAATCATATAGTATTATATTATGTTCGAGACTTAGTCAATGATGTCTTTATAATATGATATATATTTATATTATAACCGGTATATATGTTCCACGAGGTCTATATAATTTGTTTACTTGAAATTGAATCCAAATCGAAACCAAAATCGATTAGAGATCGAGATCGTAAAAAAAATTGAAATTAATACATGTAACGTATAATATTTTATTTTTCTTCTTAATTAATTAGAACGATCATGTGCTGATAATGTGTTAAAAATTAAATATAGATCGATGAATATATATGTATATAATGCAATATTTTAGGGACCTGTAAAATCTTTTGAAAATAAGGTTGTTGAGAAATTTAAGGAGAAGAAAGATTCAAAGCGAAAAATGATGAGAAGAAAAGGGAGTCAAGGAGAAGTAAAGGGCTGGTAACCTAAGTTTAGAGTAAATCTAATCACTGGTTTGAGATCCTAGAAGACAACAACATGGAAGGACCAATATTCGTTCGGAAAACCAATCATGCTTGATGCTTCAAACTATGGATATTGGAAGGTAAAAATGAGAGCAAACATAAGAGGAAATGATGAAGATGCTTGGAGTGTCGTGAAGAATGGATGGAATCCACCAACAGTAATAGATGAAAATGGAAACGTTAAGGAAAAACCTTCAGACCAATGGACACCGAGTGAGAAAACAAATTCAACCTTTAATGCAAAAGCTCTAACAACATTTTTTTCTTCTGTAGACATAAATGAATTTAAGCAAATTCAAGGATGTGAATTTGCTAAAGATGCATGGGATACTCTAGAAACCATACATGAAGGAACTCTAAGCGTTAAAAGAACTCGACTTGATATTTTGGAATATCAATTTGGAAAACTAGAAATGGGAGAATACGAAAGTGTCAAGGAGTTTAATAGTAGAATGAATGCAATTGCTAATGAGATAAGTGTACTTGGACAAACCTTTGATGATAAGAAACTGGTCAAGAAGTTGCTTAGATGTCTGCCAAAGAAATTTCATGCTCAAAAAGTTGCTATGAATATGTCTTTAATTACTAAAACTACAAGTTTTAAAGAGATTGTTGGACTTCTGGTTGCCTATGAATTAGAGCTTCAACTTGAACAAGGCAACTCTATGAAAGAAGGAAGTAAAGGAGTGGTTCTTCAAGTCACTGATGAAATTTCCAGACCGGATAATCTTGAAGAAAATATTGTTCTACTGACCAGAAAGTTGGGAAAATTCATGAAAAACATACAAGAGTCAGACGATCAACAATTGATGAACAAGGAAGCAAGAAATATAACAAGCCTGGAGTTCAATGTCATGAATACAAATTATTCGGACATTTTAAATTTGACTGTGCAAGTATATTAAAGAAAGAAAGTGTTTTGAAGGGACTGTAAGAAACACAATGTTACAAATGTAAGTGCTTTGGACACACAAAAATTGAATGTGTAGACAACAGTGTGATCAAAGGAAAGTTACTAATTACATTTAGTGAATCAATTTCAGATTTTGAAGACGATAATGAATTTGATTTGTCAAGTTTTGTTGTATTCATTGGAATAATAGAAGAAAATGAAAAAGAAGAAAAAGAATGTAACAAAGTTGATGAGACAAAATTTGAAGAAGAAGATGAAGTAGATGTGCAAACTATCTATAATGAGTGGCTGAAAATGAGCAAGCTAAACATTCAACTGGTCAAGACTAATGAGAAACTAGAAGCTCAAATAGAAGAAATGAAGCAAGAAGTAGCACTGAAAGAAGAAGAAGTGTGTTTTGTCAAAAGCCAACTTGAAGAAACTAATAAGAAACTGAAGATGCTTTCTAATGGTACCGACAAACTTGATCATCTTCTCTCATAAGGAAAACAAAATAGAGATAATCATGAAATTGGTTATACGGGAAATAAAGGAACGACTAAGAGCAAATTTGTTTCTGGAGGAAAATTAGTAGAATCTCCTTCTACGGCACAAGAAAGACTACAACAGAGCTACTCATCCAAGAAAAATAGAAATCATAGAATGTTTAACTCAAACAAGAGACATCATGGATATTTTCGACATCTTAATCATAATGGATACAACTCTGGAGGACATTCTCACTTTCCGTATCAAAAGAAAAATATAGTGAGATGTTATTTCTTCGGAATAAGAGGACACAAATAGGTCACGTGCAACAAAAAACTCAGGTTTGATTCAGGTACACGATCGTCAAATAATTTCCATGTTTGGAGTGAAGAGAAAATATGTCTCAAAGCAACAGAGGAAAATTTATCCCTATGGCATCAAAGACTAGGACACGTCAACTATCGATCACTTGTGAATCTATCAAGTTCAGACATTGTCAGAGGTATACCTAAACTAAATATTGATAGAAGTGAAATTTGTAAACCATGTCAATTGGGAAAACATGTTAAGCTTCATCACAAGAAAATGCCAGATGTCAAGACTGGTAAGATACTAGAACTTGTACATATGGATTTGATGGGACCAATGAGGACTGAAAGCTTCGGTGGAAAAAGGTATATCTTTGTGGTTCTTGATGATTTCTCAAGGTATACATGGATTAAATTCCGAGAAAAATCTGGCACTTTTGAACTATTCCATTACTTATTCTTTCAACTGAAAAACACAAAAGGTAGTATTGAACGGATTTGAAGTGATCACGGGAAAGAATTTGAAAATGATATTTCATAAGTTCTGTCAAAACACGGTATTATTCATGAGTTTTCTACATCAAAAACACCACAAAAAATGGTGTAGTTGAAAGGAACTATAAACACGGCTAGCTATATCATAAACAGTGTATATGTTCGACCAGGTATGTCAAAAACCCCTTATGAACTCTGGAAAGGTAAAAGTCCAAACTTAAGTTATTTTCATGTTTTTGGATGTACTTGCTATGTATTGAATGATAGAGAATATCTTGATAAGTTTGATGCAAAAAGTGATGAAGGAATCTTTCTTGGTTATGGCACTAATACAACTACATACCGAATTTTTAACCTGCAAACTAGAACAGTTGTTGAAACTGTAATTGTTGTATTTGACGAAGATCATTTAACTAACAGTGTTTTATTGTCATTCTCTAAAAATACAATGTAAGAATAGTCTGAAACAAACAATGAAAATTTAAGTGTACCCGCTGAACAGAGTTTTACTGAAAAAAGAATGGAAGATGAACATACTGAGTGTGAACATCATAAAAATGACATGGAGCAGAAGATAGTGCATCGAAATCACTCAATTGACGATATCATTGGTAACATTGAAGATACTTTATCATGATATGGTCAAATTTTCCTGTTTTACGTCTCAAATAGAACCAAAGTGTGTTTGTGATGCATTAGATGATGAATCCTGGATCAAAGCAATGCATGAGGATTTAGAACAGTTTGCTAGAAATGATGTTTGGATATTGGTTCCTCGTCTAGTTGAAGTCAATGTTATTGGAACAAAATGGATCTTTAAGAATAAAACCAACGAACTAGGTGAAATTGTCAGAAATAAGGCAAGATTGGTTGCACAAGGGTATATACAAGTTAAATGTGTTATTTTGATGAAACTTTTGCACCCGTTGCCAGATTAGAATCAATTAAACTGTTGCTTGGAGTTGTGTGTTTTTTGGTTTTAAACTGTTTAAGATGGACGTCAAGAGTGCTTTCTTAAATGGAATTTTGCAAGAAGAGGTCTATGTTGAACAACCAAAAGGCTATGAAGAAGAGGTCTAAGATTGATAACCCAGGGATAGAAATGTTTGGACAAATATACGTAAGGGGAAAGGTGGTGAGATTCAATGCTGAGGTCATAAACAATTTTTTTGGTACACCTAATATAGAGGCATCAAGAGCCAAGGAATTACAAATTGATCTAGATATGGATGTGATCACAAAGGAACTCACGGATGTAGAGCTGACATCTTGGCCAAGACAAATCCCAAATTCGAAGCTGAATTGGGAATACACTTTGCTAAATAAAATATGTCGAATGAATTGGATCCCTAACAAGAAAACTGATGGAATTCGACATTACACTGTTTTCCTTCTCTACTGTATCAAGAAGAATATCCCTCTGAATCTTTGGAAAGTGGTTCTAGATCAGATCATAGGGCTTGGGTTATCAAACTAAAAGAAGTTCATTCTGCCAATCCCATGCTTAATCCAGAACATCCTAACTCAGCATTTTCCAGATATTGTTGGGAAATAGGAGATGTGATAGAAGATTCCTCCGTGGGTAATCTTTGAAAAATGATATGTTGCGAAGATGCAAGCCTTATAAGAAATAAGAAATGTTGAAAATGATGTTTCACAGAACATCGTTGACTTGGAAAAGAGGTTGGCAGCTGTGGTCACTGAAATTCAAAATATCCAAAAGGAGTTGAAGACCATCTCAAAGCTGAACAAGAGTAAATTAGTGCAATTATAGAATTCATGATTGTTTTTCTGTTTCTAAATCTAATTTACATTTTTTGAATCTCTTATCACATAAAGTGGGGGAAAGAATGAAAAAAGGAGGGCACAATCGAGCAAAACAACCGGAAAAAGACCAAGAGAGAATTAATTTGTGTTCCTATCTTGTGTTCCTCTTTTGAACTGATTTTCTAAGTACGCTTGCTATGATTTTTTAATATGAACATGTTTCTTTAAGTGTACTCAAATGCTTGAACTCGTATGATCTTTATTGCATTAATATGTTGTTTGAATTCTATGCGTTTTTCTAATGTCTGTAGTTATGTGATAAGAATTCAAAGGGGGGGATTGTTAATACAATATTTTAGGGACATGTGAAATATTTTGAAAATCAAGTTGTTGAGCAATTTAAGGAGAAGAAAGATTCAAAACGAAAATGATGAGAAGAAAAGGGTGTAAAAAAGAAGTATAGGGAGTCAAGCTGGTGATGCAAAAAGGGTGAGCATGTGAGGCTGGATAACCGAGTTTGTAATATATTCATGTATATACTATGTTTATATATTCAAATTAAACACCATATATTCATTCCGAGCAACGCGAAGCGCGGGCTTCACCCTAGTATATATATATTATTTTTATTATTAATAATATTATATATTAATAATATTATATATTAGAAATATATATGTATATACTGAAAACAGTAGAACGACAACGTTAATCAATAACTAGAATCAAGAGAACCAAATACATGAAACAATACCAGCTTTATTTACGAGTCAATCTTTTAAATGCACTTGTATTTCTTTACAATGGACTTAAGACTTCCGCGAATAACTCCCCCTGAGTTAGATGTAAATAAACACTAATTGTTTCTCTCAACTTTTCACCGTATCGTTCTAAGTACACTTGTACAACTTAGTGGTCTACTTTCACTTGTTTGTCGTACTTTTTAGATACTTCAACCGAGACGTGTCAACTACTTTTTATAGCATGTTAATCCTTCTTTAGTTTTGACTCTTGAAACTGCTACATATAATTGTCCTTGAATTTTGTTAATTTTCATTGCAAAGCATAACATTACAGGGAACTATTTTCGTTTAAAATGAAATGGTAAAGTTGTGTTTGTTGGAGTTAATGGAAATCGTGGTATGAATACTTTATCGCCTGCATGAGTTCATGAAATTATTTTACCTTCTATTATGTTGTTACCTAGTTGTGTTATTTGGAGTCGTGTTCCATTGCGTAATTCGAGCATTGGATCAATGTTTCGTAAAAGTATAATAGGTGCTCCTTCTTTTAGTGTTAAACAATGATTGGAAATTCTCGGATATTTTAAACTGTTTAAAAACTCTGTACTATACAATTCGCATGTGTCATTATTATTTAAATCCTTATCGCATAATAAATCAGAGCTCAGATATTGTCTTGAACATCTAAGAATTTTTTGTAAGAGTGTTTCATTTATTTCATCAACAATTTCATTTGTGGGCTATAGTATTGCTCGGTCCTAAAAATAGAAAGGGTTTTGATATTCAGTTTTTATATTTGGATATATGTGATTTGTGATACTTTCGATTGGATCTGATGTTTGTGTAATCAATAAATCTTCAGGCACATCAATTAAACATTCATTGTTGTTAGGTTTAGATAATGTATCATCTCTTAATTTTAATACCCAATCAGATAAAACCTATAATTCATGATTATTTGAGGATCTAGCATTCACTTCTAATCGCATATTTTTAGTTAATTTCAATACGCGACAAGATAAGAAGAGTTTATACATGCTTGGACAGTTTCATGCATATTTCCTTTTGTAATAACTAGTAAAATTTGATGAAAGTCACCTCCAAATACCACTGTTTTCCCTCCAAAAGGTTTGTTTTTCAGAAAAGGATTTATTGAACCCATAATATCTTTTATACTTTTGTCTAAAGCTTCAAAGCAATGTTTATAAATCATTGATACTTCTTCCCAAATTATAAGACATGTTTGTTTTATCAGTTCTGATGAATTTGTTCCTAATTTAATGTTCACTACAAAAAAACTCATTGTTTCCAACGGACGAGGCAACGGATCCGTCCGTTGGAAGCAATTAGCAACGGATTTGTTGATATTTTCAACGTGCCTACATCTGTTATAATCCGTTATAAATTTCAACGGAGTTGTAACGGATTCTTTCCATTGCTATATCCGTTGCAATCCATCGCGATTTTTAACGGATTGTAACAGATATAATCCGTTGGCAATCTCCGTTGGAAGACCCGTTAGAAGCCGGGAAAATTTTGCAATGGGCATCCGTTGCATATTGTGGATTCCCATTAGCAATTGCAACGAATGCCCGTTGATATTGAAAATTTCTAGGTTCACCGGTCAAAATAAATTCTCGTGATCGTGCAATGGGCATCTATTGTAATTGCCAACGGATATCCGTTGGAATATTTACTATTTATATAAGAATCTAAGGTTGCCTCGAATCATCAATAACAAGCATCTTAATATCTATTGTTGAATTCAAAACAACCTTCATAAAATGTTTCACCGCCAGGATCAGGAAAAGGATTCCCGGTGGTGATGTAGTTTATGAGGGTTGTTTTTGAATTCAGTAATAGACGCAAAGATGCTGGTTTTGATGACGGAGGTGTCGGCGGAGAGGATCCGAGTCGAGTTCAACACTTTACCTCTAAGTTGAAGCCATTTCCTAAATGTTTTTTTCCTTAGGTTATTGTTACAATATGTTATAGCGTAATTGAAAGAGAACTTAAGGAAATTGTAGTTTAAAAAGAAAAATAATGTAAGGAAATAAAAATTTTGTAATTAACTTTTGATTACATATTTCGCGTTATTTCGGTTTTTGTTCACCGCTTGAGTTCGACTTGAAATCAATTATAATTACAAAATCATAATTCATAAGATCTAAATATTGTAATATGAAAAAATAACGGATTTGTAAGCACTTTCAATGGGCACTAATCCGTCAGATATGATTTCAACGGGCATCCATTGGAATTTGCAACAGATGCCCGTTGAAATTGGCAATGGATGCCCGTTGAAATTGTTAATTTCGAGATTCAGCGGTTTAAATAAATTCACGTGAACCTCTAACGGCCATCCGTTGCAATTTCCAACGGATCTCCGTTGGAATGTTCACTATTTAGATCATACCAAAGAGTGCATCAAACCATCAATAACAAAAATATTTTCAAAAAAATGTCGTCTTCTTCAAATTGAAATATATATAGATCGAGAGAGTGGATGTATAGAAGATAAGATCCTATAACTGAAGAGATTATGCAAGAAATTTTACACAGATTGGAGCAATTCATGAGTTTTGCATCGATGCAGTTTTTGTGTCAAGAACACGGGAAAATGTTATGTCCATGCAAAAGATGCAAAAACATGAAGTATCGAAGTCAAGAAATTGTTTGCAAACATCTTTTTAAGGTGGGTTTCGTTGAAAATTACGAAATTTGGTTTTTTCACGGTGAAAATTGCGGTGTTAGAGATATTGTACAAGATGCACAAGTAGAACGAAATGAAAAAGTTATTTATAAAGCATCAACGACCAATCCATATGTGGAAATGGTGTCAGATGCTTTTCCTGGAGTTGTTAATGAACAAACGCATGAAGAGATGTCAAACATCGATGCACGTCGATTCTTCAACCTATTGGATTC